>ML878823.1:14255-31423 GCA_009831015.1 Picea engelmannii
GGTACAGTCGAAGCTTTTAATAATATTTTGGAGACATCACTGACTAAGATTTGCAGTTTTAAAAGAGATGATTGGGATTTGATAATTCCAATAGTGTTATGGGCTTATTGAACTACTTGCAAAAAGTTAACAACGTAGACTCCTTTCAAGTTAGTTTATGGCCTAGAAGTAGTGGTACCTATGCAATATTTGGTTCCTAGTTTAAGAATTGCATCATTTACAGGTATGGATGACACCAGAGTTGTTAAAGACAAGATTGCATAGTTGATGGAAATAGAGGAAGACAGGTTCATTGCAAGATTTCATCAACAGGTGCAAAAAGAATGAGAAAAAGCTTACCATGACAGACACATCAAGAATAAAGCATTTAAACAAGGAGATTTGGTACTTTTATATGAAAACAAGTGTTGGTTGTGGAGCTTGATTATCTTCCTGATTTAGAGGTCTTTTACTTTCAGCCGTGTTTATACCCCATGAAGTATTTACACCCCAGAAGTATGTACACTCTTCCATGTGGGGGAGTGCAGAGGGGGGGTACCCCCTCTGCAGGGTCTGGGGGGGCTATCCCCCCGGCTGGGGGATCTGGGGGCAAGCGAGCCCCCAGCGGGGGTTCGGAGGCAGCGTCCCCTAAAGAAAAAATTGCCTTGCAAAAGTATATTGTAATTTCATTGTAAATCTGGACCGTTCATTATAAGGTCGCAGATCTAACAATAGAGATTATGTTAGGGTTTTTTGCCCTAGAAGGCAACCCTCTTTTATGACGGAAATTTAATGTGGCTATGTAGGTTGGCAAGTATTGTATTCTGAGAGAGGAGACTGTGAGAGAAAGAAGAGGAAGTTACAACGGGTTTTGTTGTAGGTTGTATCCCTTCATTTTGCTGGATAATAATAAAGAAAGGACCTGGCAATTTCTCTAGTGGATGTAACCCACACTGGGTGAACCACGTAAATCTGTGTCTCTCTTTTATTGTGTATCTTCTATGTTTTATTTCCGCATTTGTTTTATTTTATTGCTCCGCAGTCCTGTTTTTCTAACAACAAGTTCATGAAGCATCCAAGAAAGTTCAGGATACATTGGCTTGGGACATTTGAGGTTGTCTATGTTATAGAAGGTGGAGCTACACAGTTGAAGACTCTCAATGGAGAATGGAAGGATGGTTTAGTAACTGGGAGTCGTTTGAAGTTGTATTGCGACAACTAGTTGCCTCACAACTGTCATTAAAAGAAAAGGAATAAGGGTCTAGGTACCAGGTGGAGTTGAAATTGGGTACCAGACACTGAAAATATAGTATGCACACGCTATGGAGGGACAGAGTAGAAATCACATGCTGCTCCGTGCAGTCTGCAGTTGAAGTAATATAAAAGGCTCAACCCTACAGTGACTCGGGACAAGTCACATGTGAGTGTTGGGGGCATGTTGGCCCTTGGTCATGTATTAAGGAAGAAAGAGAATATTAAGGAAGAAGAAAGATAAAGTATGAAGTACGTGGAAGGCACACAAACCGAGGAAGGGTTGAAGTGGTTAAAGAAGAAAAAAAGAACAAAGTAAAGGAAAGCAAGTCATTGAAAGAGAATATCAAGGAAGACAAAGTAGCAAAGAAGATAGATCGTGGACAAGTCAGCAAGCAGAAGAAGATACTAGTGGGTTCTTTGGAGCACCTCATGGAGAAGAAGGAAGAATAGGTCAGTGAAGTCCTTAAAATGCGGGTTATGTGGACCTATGATTTTGGCACCTAGGGTTTTGGACCTAGGGTTTTTGCACCTAGGCTCCAGTCTAGGGTTTTCTAAGAGTCATGGAATGTATAAATAGAGGTCTAGAAGAGTTGAGACAGATAGTGATAATGTCGTCGAGATGTAAAAGTGTTATATTTTAGTGTATTCTCTTATTTTGGGTCTTCAGCTGAGTGCGAAGATTGACCCTGCAACTAGGTGCGCAAGGAGAGGAAATAAAGAGGAAGAGAGAGAAGGATCTGCAGCTAAGTGCACAGATAGAACTGTATATTTTCATCTATTCTATCAATAAACATAGTTTTGTGGATGTAGCCCTAGGGAGAGGGTGAACCATGTAAAATATTTTTGTTCTATGTGGTCGATGCTTTGCTATTTACTTCCTTTTATACTGTTATTGCACTGCTATGTTTCTTGTTGAAGATAAGAAGATATAACCTACTTCGCGAAGTTAAGCATAATATTGTTAAGAATCTATAGGTTATATTACGTTTTTGTTTTGGAATCATCTTACATCTCCTTTGGCTGTGGACACATGTATCCTGCAACCCTCCTATTGCTACTTTGAGTGAGACTTCATCTGCTTCGCAGGTTTTTCCATAAGGGCCAGTAGTTAGGGTTTGTTGTTGCATTGTTAGAGTTGAACCATGGGTCTGCCCTTGTGCCAACACCACATATACACAATAATTCATTAAAGGGTTTTCATCTTCCATAGAACCTTCCACCACCATAGTTATTCATTTTTAAAAGCCTCCATGAATGTAACTTTAAACCCCAATATTGGAGTGTATTAACCTTGTGCAATATTTGATGACCATACTAGAAAATCCTCCTCTTCACAAATTATTATATGTTTTTTCTTAATTGATTCACATAAACCTTCCACTGATCATTCTCTTTCTTTTTCAACCCTATATTTTCACCATCGATTATTTCTTGTTTCCATAGTGGCACATTTAAAACATTAGGAACCTGAATCAAATTGCATATTCCAAGACTCTACAAAGTAGTAATCAAATTCAAAGGTAACCTATAATACACTCCACATCTTACCCATGGATAAGCTCCAATTATTTGTAGAAATTTTTCCTTTTTTTTTTTTTTAATGCTACCTGGAAATTAAAATTGATCACGGATCAACCAAACTTTTTCTTCTTCTTTTTCTTTTTCTCTCACTCTCTCTTTTTAATACCACTGGTAAAATAAAATTGATCATAGATTAGAAAAACAACAAAAAAATGTACTTGAACATAGGCCATTGGAAAGACTTCTCTAATACCACTTGGAGCAAACCTCTTGGTCACTTCACCTGAGCATCCATTATAAGAAGGATGAATCCATATATTTCACAAGGATAAAAAATTGTTATTCATTATCCATTGACATGTCTTGAGATACAATAAGCATGCATATAAATACACTTTGGGGTGATAATTCATGTCCTTGGCAAAGGACGTGACTTATTAGTATTACATATTAATGATACATTACATAATATTCATCATATTACTATTATTACATGATATTTTCCTTATGACTATTATGACATGATATTTATTGATTACATTATGATAATAAATGTAATATACCTTAGGTATATTACAAGAGGAAATGAATCACTTGATTGTTGATATTCCAAGGAGACATTATAATAAATAAATTCTTCCTTGATGAAAACAAAACCCACAAGGGATGGAAAAAAATAAATCAAGGGAAGAAGAAGGGAAGTAGTAGAAGAATCATGACTTGGATTGAAGTTTGCTTGAATATTGAAGGGTGAATGGAATTTTGAACCTGTGCAAGAAGAGAAAATAGTGTATTTAAGCCAAAGCAATATGTAAATGTTTTTAGTGAGTAAGAATAGATGAAATCTCTATTGAGATTATATAACTCGCCCTTTGCAAAAGTTTCCTAAGAACAAACATAATCTAACTTTGTTGGTTTTCCATTTAGGTTTTAAAGGTAAATATTGTAGTTCATGGTGTATTTAAATTACTTGTGTGGTTGAATGTTCTATTTGAATGTATTATCATGTGAATATTATTCAAGGGAAATGTAAAACGCATGTACATAATTGATTTCACCCTTAATTTAATTCATAAATCATTGAATAACAACTACAATGATCTTGATGCTTTAGTTAAAAAAGTCTAACATAGATTGAAGTTGATTGATGAAACCCTAGCGCTCTGCAACCGCGAAGCTTTTGATGCGTGCCCTGACACCAGAGCTCTGCCGCTAAAATCCAAACTCTGAAGGTGAACACCTCACGAGATTCCTACACACCCAGAATGAGCTCGGGAGAGGGGGGGAAACCCCCCTCGTACAGCGACATCACCGCCAATGACAGAAATGGAATCCATGCTAAGTACCCTGCCTTTGAGCCACCAGCGCACCTGTGGGATCAGCTATTCACCCAAGAAAAAGGACTCAGAAAAGAAATGGAGCTAGAACTCAGCATGTCTCATCCACAAGCTTCCAAAGGATGGGAACCAGGCAAGTGTATACCACAAATGGAAAAACCCCCACACTATCACATCAAATCAACTCGGGTAGGGGAGCACACTCAATTTATGATGGATCATGCATTGATCAGCAAATTCTTGGGTCTTTGGCCGACTGAACGAGATCTCACACGCTGGATCAAGGACTGGTGGAACCCTAAAGGCGATTATGAAGTCCAGCTTAGCTTCAAGGGATTTTTCACAATAATCCTGTATAACCTCGAAGACAAGGACAAAATATTTGATAATGGACCGTACTTCTATAATTCAGCAGGATTGTTTCTGAGATTTTGGATAGACAAATTCAGCTCAGAGAAGGAGGACTTTACAAGAGCACCAGTCTAGATCCGTCTATACTCATTGCCCCAGGAATTCTGGCTGGAAGAAATACTCATGGGCATCGGAAACACCGTGGGATGATATGCCAAAGCTTTGAAAGCTACAAAGATGAGGAAGTACACCTCATACACTTGTATCTGCATCTATATGGACATATCAAAGGCCTTGCCAGGATCTATCACGCTTGAATACCAGGATGATGACTGGAACCAGACCATTGATTGCGAACACATACCCTTTCGGTGTAGGAAGTGTCATGAGCATGACCACCTATTCAGAGACTGCCCTCTGAATGCTATAGCCACCAAGATCAATGAAAGCAAGAAAAAGGATGGCTTCGCCAATGTCACAGGAAGACGAAAGAACCCATCAAGGAAATAGAACCAGAGCACAATCCCAAAGATCCCCACTAAAAACTCCTATGACGTTTTGAATCAGCTGCCAGAAGAGGAGGAAATACAGAACCCCCATCAAGCAACAATGAAAGCGAAGGGAAAAAGTACCGAAATGCCAAATAAAACCCAATCAAAAGAAATAACCCATGCAACACAAATAGGCACAGACGGAGACACCACCATGCTCATGGATGAAACGGATCTGGCGGATATAGACCTGGAAAAGCTGGAGGAATCCATAAATCAAAAATACCTGCAACATATCCTGGTATATCAGCTCCGTAAAGTTCATAAAGTGTTCACCAACTCCACAGCAGGATCTACATCTAGGCTGGGTATTACGGTAGATCCAGGATCAGAACCCAAGAGAATAACCAAGGAAAACAAGAGAAGGGGACGCAAACCATCCCATCAAATTATTAAAGAGGTAGGGCACCTGATGATGAACTTAGGCCAGATACAGAGGTTATCGGAGGGATACCTCCACCCCCCTCCACCTTCCTCATGATGAAGACAATAACTTGGAATATCAGAGGGATCAATAGTAGATCCAAGTAGAGGATCCTCCGAGAATGTATTAAAGCTGAGAACCCGGATATCCTTCTTCTCCAAGAAACTAAATGAGCAGGCCAGGAAGTTGAAAACATCTTTTGACACAGCTAGAGAGGCTATGATTTCTTTTACCAAGATTCAGGGGGAGCCTCCGGAGGACTAGCCATTCTCAGGAATCCACACACAGTCTCTCTGCATCATCCTTTCTCCATGACCAGTACTCTAATGGCTCACTTCACATTCATAGGATCCACCAAGGAAGGAGCCATCACAAATGTCTATGGTTCCCAGACAACCCAAGAAAAGGAGATCTTCATGCAAACCCTTCAGCATGTCAAAAATATTTTACATACACAACACTGGATCATTGGCGGTGACTTCAATATGATCCTGACACTGGAAGAGAAAACTGGAGGAACAAAACGGCTGGAGTAGGACAATGGTAAGTTCAAAACCCTAATAGAGAAATTAAACATGGTTGACATGGAAACCCGAAATGGAATCTTTCCTGGTCCAATAGAAGAACAGGACACCAGCATGTAGCCTGTAGATTAGATCGCTTTCTCATGATTGAAGCCCTTCTTGAAAGCGACCAGGCAATGGAAGCAAACATAATTCCAAAATCAGGGTTGGACCACTAGTCTATTTCCTTATGTCCAGACCCAGGTATCACCCCCATACCCAAACCCTTCCGCTTTGAAAATTTCTAGCTCACCCACCCAAACTTCCACCAGCTGGCTCACACCTAGTGGGCCCAGGCGGAAATAGATCATGGCACTCATATGTATAAATTCCAGCAGCGCCTCAAGAACTTCAAGCAACAATTGAAGAGCTGGAACAAATCCACTTTTGGAAACATATTCCAAAGGCAGAAGGAGATCAAGGGCCAACTTGAAGAACTTCAACTAACCTTCATCTCAGGAAGCATAACTCTAGGCCTAGTGAAGGAAGAGGAGAAACTACAAGAAGAAATGGAGGTTTGCAAAGAACAAGAAGAAATCCTTTGGAGGAAAAAATCCAAGGTTCAATGGCTTAAAGAAGGGGAGTGGAACACAAAATTCTTCCACAGAGCGATGACACACCGAAGATGCATCAATCGCATCACCCAATTGGAGGATGTTCAAGGCATCCCTATAAGAGATCATGACCAAATCACAGGGGAACTCAAATCCTATTATAAATATATCCTCACAGAGACCAATATGAATAGGGAAGAAGCAATCCAGGAAATAACCAAGCACATACCCCCGCTAATTACCCCTGAGAAGAAAAAAGCACTGATAAGGCCAATCACTCATACTAAAGTGGATACGACAGTAAAGGAAATGCCCCTAGGAAGAGCACTAGGTTTGGATGGCTTCACCACAGATTTTTTCCATCACTGTTGGGACATGATCAAGGAAGACATCTAGCTAGCGGTAGAAGAATCAAGAACCTATGGACAAGTTCTCTATGCACGCAATGCAACGTTCATCACTCTAATCCCTAAGGAGGAGCGAGCCACACACCCAAAGCAATTCAGACCAATCTCCCTCTGCAATTTCATATATAAAATAATCACAAAGGTTATTGCTACTCGCCTCAATCCGCCCCTACCTTTAATTATTTCCAAAGAGAAAGTTGGTTATGTAGAAGGACGACAAATCATGGACAGTGGAATTCTAGCCAATGAGGTGATCCACTCCTTGAAAGCAAGAAAAACACTAGGTATGCTTATTAAACTCGATCTCTCAAAATCTTTCGATAGATTAAGCTGGAAATACTTGTGATCAGTGCTGGAGTCCTTTGGCTTCGATAAACTCTGGGTCAACTAGGTTCTCAAGCTCACCTCCTCTGCTTTCCTTTCCATTCTAGTCAATGGGACACCCTCCCAGCCCTTCCATTCCACCAGGGGAATCAGACAAGGTGATCCTCTCTCCCCCTTCCTCTTTGTGCTTATGGCAGAAGGTTTAGGTCGCTACCTCAAAGCAGTGGTTCTTGAGGGATCCCTCAAAGGGATACCCCTTCATAACCTCCATCTGGTGCCCTCGCATAGCCAGTTTGTCGACAACACCCTACTCATGAACACCCCCACAGTCAGAGAGGCCACCAAGATCAACTCAATTCTCTCTGACTTCACGGAAGCCTCGGGCATGCTTCTAAACCTAGACAAATCCAAACTCTACTTTTTCAACATGCCAGCCTCAGTTCAGAATCATCATTCAAGACTTCTAGGCATCTCTAAAAGTTCCCTCCCTTCCATCTACCTAGGCATACCCCTAACTAGAGAGTCAGCGCGATCCATTTCATGGGACAGCCTGCTCCTATCTATAGCCAACAGGCTAAATAACTGGACCTTTAGACCTTTGAATATTGCTACCAAACTGGTCCTTTTCAAGTCAGTCCTGCAAGCTCTGCCCACCTACCTCTTTATTGCTTTGGCAACGCCCATTTCGGTTATTAGGGCTATCAGGAGCCTCCAACGGAATTTCCTGTGGCAGGGACACCAAAACAATAAAAAGTGGGCTTTAGTTGGATGGGACAAACTTTTCAAACCCAAAAATTTTAGAGGGTTGGGAATATGGGATCCAGGAAAGCTTAACCAGGTCATGGGAGCCAAAATGTGGTGGAGGTGGTTGCAGCATCCGAAAGAACTTTGGGCACAAATTTGGAAATAAAAGTATGCCCCGAACACACAACCTGGACAATTAATTAGATTCAATGAACATATACAGGGATCCAATAAATGGAACACTGCTTGGCAAAATCTCCCCCTGATCCAGAAGCATGATTTCTGGGAAGTGAGAAATGGAGAAAGCGCACTCTTCTGGCAGGACTCATGGCAACAACTACCCCCTCTCAACGACCTGGAAAGCCTCAATCCTCTTAAAAAAAGATTACATCTGAATATCTTCAAAATAGTTAAAGACTTTTGGATTCCAACTCACAGAAGCCAACCTTGGATACAGTGGAAAACAAGGCGAACACAATTACAAATCACGGATGATATCGACCTTCTACCTTGGCAAGATTGCGCACTACATCGGAAAATTCCAATCAAAGAGGGGCCAGACATACTTCGATGGGGCCACTCTATAGCAGGTATCTTCTCGGTCAACGAAGCATACTACCTATAGGGAAACTACCACAACCAAATCCCTAAAACAATCTGGAGCAAAGTCTGGCAATGCTTTCTTTGGCCCAAGGTATCCATTTTTCTTTGGCTCACAGCTCAAAACTGCATCCTCACATGGGATAATATTTTAAAGAAAGGATTTATAGGTCCCTCCAGATGCACCCTTTGTCAACAAAGAGAGGAAACCATGGAACATATCTTCAACAATTGCCACTATAGTCAACAGATATGGGATTGGGGGGGCCAAGCCATGAAACGCTCCAACCGAAACCAAAGCAGCATCAGGGATACCCTCGCTAATTGGAAGACAATCTCCTTCGATAATCCAAATCTCTAATGCATCTAGAAGCTTCTTCCGAGCTTCACATTATGGGAAATTTGGAAAGAGAGAAATAAGAGAATCTTCCACTCAAAAGCCTCCCCTTCCACCATTACGTGAGAGAGGGTTAAGAAGCTAATTCGAGAAATAGTCCATAGTAAATCTTGGCACCACGAAGACCTGCAATGCGTTCCCGAGGAGGACAACATTCTTAGAGGCTGGGACATGCAAATTCGGGTGCAAACTCAGGTGAAGACTAAAGGTAGACGAGATCACAGCCCCACGATATGGACCCCACCCCCATCAGGCTTCATCAAGATAAACTTCGATGGGGCCTCTAGGGGTAACCCTAGACCAGCAGGTTTCAACACAGTCCTTCGGAACCACACTGGTGAGATCATTCACCTGATGGTCGGATTTTTGGGTGAGAATACAAACAATGTGGTGGAGCTTATAAACCTTGTCAGAGGCCTCCAAGATGTTGTTCAAAACCATTACCATCAGGTCATCGTTGAGGGAGATTCCCAAATTATCATCCAACTCATATCCAAAATCCTACATGGTGAAATCCCTAGGTGGATCTCCCCCAGCTGGAGACTCTCAGGACTTCTGGAGGATTTTGGAGATCTCATCCACCCCAGTCTCACTTTAATCCCTTCTCATGTGAAACGAGAAGCAAACAAAGTTGCAGATCACCTAGAAAATATTGGAGTTAACACTAAGTCTGAACTCATATATTGGTAAGCCCATCTCTCTGATTATACAGATCTCTCAAGGAGATGTAGAGACCTTGCAAATAGAGACTCCTCAGCCCCAGATGGGGTGACACGCGGTGATGCCTCACCACATGGCTCAGCATCAAGCCACAACTTAAATGTTGTTGGCCGCCACCCATCCTCTCTGCATTTACGATGGTAGTCGGCCATTACAACTGCTATACAGAGGAGGGACTCCTCCCTCGCGCGAAATCTCTCGTTCAGACAACATTCAATATAACATGGTTAATGGGAAGCTAGGCAAAGCCGTCATTTGGTAATTCAAAAATTCGAGAGCCTGGACAGAGCTGGTTCTCTCTTGTTTTGGACCTCCTCGCCAGTTGGGAGCTCTGGTGCAGCTCTAGTTCCCGCTCGTCTTGGCTCACTCTCATTTTGGTGCATTCCCTCTATATTTTTATCCACCCCTCATCAACCATGATAAGTAAGTGAGGCAGGCCTCATCGAGGCTCGACCTGGTACACCCACAAAGAGCAGAGGCAAAGGAGGAAGAACCTAGAGCGCACTCTGTCGATGGTGACTTCCATTCTGTGACAGAGGGCACGCGCTGACCAATTGGCACTACACACCATTATCGATGAGCCTGGGATAGAACGTAGCATTCATACCATGGCAATTGAGCCTGGAAGCAATCTGGAGGGAAACACTGCGGACGAGTTTCCAACCTGCTATGTTGACAAAACGTCGTACCTGGAGGACTTAGCGACCACCCTGGAACCCCAAGCCATGGTGTCGGATATACAAGCTGGTAGAGGTCCGAAAGGTGAGCCAGCAAATGAATTTCATGTTTGTATTGTTGAAGAGATACCAGGGACGGGTGACTACAGCCCCACCAGCCATGCTGAGAAGGCAACGAACAAGGACGAGGCTCGGGACAATGCATGCGCAGAAAGGAATGTGGACGAGACGAGAGAAGGGATGAAGGTGGATGCGGTCGGAGTAGGATTGAATGTGATCGAGGCCAAAGCAGGGATGAACATGGAAGTGGGGAACGAAATATTTGACGAAGCAGGTAATCATGACTTGCATGGTCCACTCCTCCGTGTAGAGCATCTGGCTCTAGTGTTCAAACTCTGAGACACATGGCAGACCAGGACCATAGAGCCCTCCTCATGGGACAGCGTCTGGACTTGCTCCTTTATGCATACTCCAATGCTCCAACAAAGACAAAATGTCCATTGTGTGCATAGCCATTCGTCATCCCAGCTAGATCCACGTGGCAGAAAGGCAAGGGCGACAGGTCACCAGGTATATAAGTTCTCCTATGCTAGTTTGTTTTATGTTTAATCATGTTGTTGCTACATGTAAACTTGAACTATGGCCATCTATACTAGTTTCCTTTGCGCAGGATAGAGGGCAAAATAGTTTTTAGCTTACCCTCCTAGAATCATCTCACTCCAAACTATGTTGGTTTTTGGTAAAATGGCAGCATTTTTGGTGGCTCGGGACGACCATATCTCTGTGTATTTTGTCAATGTTTCTCTGGTAACTTAATATAGCAAGTACTATCTTTTTTACTTAAAAAAAAAAAACTACAATGATCTTGATGTTGTAAACACAATGATTATGCCATTCTCTGCTTTCTAGTTGTGTCAATGATTGATATAATTGATAACTACAATGCTAATTTTCTTATACTTTGAGTCATTGGTTGCACCAAATATCTATTTCACATTCAAATTGATTCATGTGATGGAATTTAACCCCAATTGTTAGTTTTCTAGTTATTGGTGTGAATCATGTTGTGTATACCATGTTATACAACCAATTTGGTGTTTTATTTGTCACTAGTTTAATTAATTTTCTAAGTATTCATACCCCTATATGCTTCCCTTTGATTGGTCCAATCCTAGTCACACTCAACTAGTGCATTCTATTAAACTCACTACAATGTTCCTTTGATTTTTTGATTGCTAGGATGATTTCCTTACTTATGTGTTGTGTGGGACCTTTGATACAACCAAAAATACATTTATACACCCTCTAGTTCAAAGTTATACTATCTAACTACAACCAACATTAAATATATAACTATTTTCATGCTCAAGCCTTATGCATTACTATTTTACATGAAACCACATATTATAAACTAATGATCAAATACAATTGTATCATGGATTTTGTTTTTTCATAAACATAGTTTAGAACTTAGTTGCCATTAGCTCCATTGTTGGCATTTACCTTAGCACTATTGTTACACACCAAATTCTCACACTACTAAGTGTCGTGCTTATGTATCACATTCTACTAAGTGTCACACTTATGTATCGCTTATGTATCACATTCTACTAAGTGTCGTAAGTGTCATATGCACCTTATCAAGTGTTGTATGCGCCTTACTAAGTGTCGCATGCACTTTATCAAGTGTTGTATGCACCTTACTAAGTGTCGCATGCAATTTATTAAGTGTCACAAATTCATGACCATGTGGGAGTACTTGTCACATATAACGTAGAAAAATTGGAAGAGAAACCTAAACATAGTTACTGACTTAGTGAGAACTGTGACCTCAAAACGAGAACTCTAGCCCTTAAAACCCTTATTTTTGCATAAAAAACATGAAAATCAACCCCCAAATCAAAAACTGGTGCTACCGGTAGCACCATGTTTTCTAATGAGGTAAAAATTACAACATTTTTCAAACATGTCCTTGAAAATTCATACAGTAGCTCATAAAAACCTTAAAATCAACACCTAAATAAAAAATGATGTTGCCTAAAACAAAATGTTTTTTTTCAAAACATTAAAATTATAGATAATTTGAAATAAGATTCTTAACAGTTGGTACCATTAAAACCAAAACCTCAAAATCAACCATGAAATTGAAAAGTATTGCTACCAGTAGCACCCATGCCAAAATTATGGTATCAAAGTGAAACATTTTTAAAGCGGTAAAATAAATCATCACTATTGTAAACAAAATTATAAAATCAACCCTTAAATTCTTACTTTTGAAATCTTAGTCTATCACTCCAAGGACAAGATAATACATAGTGCCATGAAAATATCACTCTATACTTTAAAAATTCAACATCACTTTTTAATATTTTTTAACTTTTAATTAAAAAAAATTAAATACAAGTTACATTGAATGAAACATAAATTGTTTCTTAAAAGTATTGTTACATTGTCCATATTCAAAACATATGAGCTAAGAAATTTTATTATATTCTCCATAATCAAAATACATAATTCATAAAACATAGAAATGATTCATAGCTTCATGTAAGATCATATGCAAGTTAAATGCTCATTTCTAGTTACCATTCAAACATCATATACATCAAAAATACATAAAATGATTCATACACTTGTTCAAATTGACTCATGGATTCTGAAATACCATTAGAATCTATATTGTCTTCAAATGAATGATTCAATGAATATGCAGATGATCCATACTCTTCTCTATTTTCGATGAATGAACCATGTGAGTCTACATGCATGCCCGACATTTCAGAGGTCAAAAGCATTTTAGATCTACGACTAGGATCAAAAGTCTTGCATCTTATAGTTATTTATTGTGGAAACAACCTCTTGATAATCTCTATTGTCCAGGAACGAAGAGTCTATCTCTTTGTCAAATTAAAGTCATAAAAAAGTATGTCAACATCCTCTAATTTTAAGAGGTGAGTGCGATGATGAGTTGTATTTTGACCCTTTATTTTTCTCTTTTTATTGACATATTTCTCAACCACCATCTCTGGCCTGTACACACCATTGAATGGGTGTGTACCTGTTTCATACCAATGCACTTCAATTGCTATAACATCTTCATTTTATTTTTCAATCTTTCTAACCTTTTCAATCCAGAATGGATAACCATGTGGATCTTCAGTCGCTAAGATTACAATCATTCTACCCTCCTTAATATCATGCACTGAACCCCTATAAAGGTCTTCCATGGCTTCACGTTGTGCACATGATCTTCAAGAACCAATAGACATTTCTCTTTTGTTTGCTTGTGTAAACTCAATAACACATTGAGATTCTTTTTGTTCAACAATGTTTCTTTCTTCGAATACATTTGGAATATTTTGTGGCCAATGAAATGGAGTCTTCAAAAATGTATCTTCATTTGTTGAGCTTCAAATTATGTCACTATGACCATTGAAAAAATACTCCCACCAAACATAATCAACAACATCAAAGTAATCATGTGTATATTTAATGGACTTTTTTATTTCTTATAGGGATTTAGAATAATCTACATCTCTATTATGCCTTCTCGCATTATGGATTTCAACAACTAAGTGTAATAATAATAACTTTAGTGCAAATATTGGACAATGTGGAATGAACTTCAAAAATGCTAAACCTAATGAAGGCCCCCATTCTGTAGTAGTTGAATATTGTTTTCCCCATATAAGTTTTTTCCAATCAACTTTTTTGAATCAAAATTGATGTTGGAAGCTAACGTAATTAAGTTGATCAGTACATTTTTCTTCAGAATGTGATCCTTGAATAAATATGCGCATGTCAACAATTTCTTCAAATATGTGAAAAATAGGCTCTGGAATGTATGATTTCTTAATACATTCAATTAATGATGGTAGAATTCCAACATTTTTCCTCTTCAATGTTACTGAAAAATGTCTGAACATTTGATCAATAAGATCGTGAGTGTGTCCAACAAGAAGGAAACCCAATTTTATCTTTTGAAATATTCTCAATTGAGCAATCATGCTTAGATATCCAAACACAATTTTATTTTTGTTTTCATGACTAGTGTTATCTAACTATAGATACATAGATCGAGGAAGATTTCTAGATCAGTGAGTGAGCACATGATGAATTATGGTGATGGTCATATTTGCATCATTATTAATATTTGGAGCTATGAAGTAAACCCTTGGACATATTTTTCCATTCAAAAACATACAACCAACCAAGTGAAACTAAATGAAATTCTCTTCTTGTAAATGTTTTGGTGTACGAAAAAAATGTGGTAGAAGTGTTTTCTTCTGGTCCATGCCATCAATTATCATACCTAAATATTTGTTTGGAGCATCATAACACTTCTTCTGATGTTTGTACAATGTTTTCCTTTCACTTGATTGTTGATTTCGATGTTCTTGAAGTGCTTTGACTATGGAATTTGCACATGACAT
Source organism: Picea engelmannii (assembly GCA_009831015.1). NCBI lineage: Eukaryota > Viridiplantae > Streptophyta > Pinopsida > Pinales > Pinaceae > Picea > Picea engelmannii. The sequence continues at coordinate 29,092 of ML878823.1, forward strand.
AAAATGAAAATATTGATAATATGTTTTCATACTTGATAACTATCCAATTAAAAAAAAATAGTAAATACATACCTCTTTCTACCCCTTTAGATTTATCTCTTCTTGATTTAAGAGTAGCACATGTAATGTAAACCCCCATCCTTGAATTTTTAGGAATACTGACATTGTTGAATTGTTTCTTCCATATTCTTATAAAATATGCATATGTATTAAAATTACCATTTCATTCAACGCCTTCAACATATTCTTTGTACAAGTTGTATATTTCCCTCTTTAAGGAATTATCTGAAATATTCATTGTGTCTCTATCTGGAATACACTCTCCATGTTTGGCAAAGAAGTCACACATCCATGACAATATAGTGTTTGTTAATGGCCCACTCTCTTTTCCATGATGTATCTTTGAATAAAATGAAGGATCATTTCCAACCTTGTTTGGATTCTTTGTAAACGAAGATTACCAATTGAGTGATTTTTTTTTAAATCCTTTCTGCAAAGTAAAAGATTCTCAATGCAATAATCATATCATGTCTTGGTAGATATCATGTACCCCATTAAATATGAATTTTGTATGCTCTTATTCAATGGAAAATATGTCTTCATTTTATTCAAGGCATACATGTAGTCCATTTTTTTCAAACAATTATTTTGACAATAGTCACATGAAATCAAATCACTTGTGGAAACTGATTTAGTGAGAAATTATTTCATAGACCTTGTATAACTAGAATGATTTGGATTGATATAAAAAGGTATAGTCTTGGTCCTAGACACAATGTTTCGTTTCAATGTCTCCACCATTTAACCATCCTTACTAGAACGAATTTCCTAATCAATAGAAGGAATATCAAGAAAAACATTGTCAGGAGACCGAACAAGAGAATGTCGGTCACCTTGATTTGTTGCAACTGAATGATTGAGAACACAGTCTTCATTCCTAGGTCCATCATCATATTCATTGATAATATCGTTGATAAGAGGAATATCAACTCACTAGAAAAATGATTACCATCCTCACCAATGTCATTGGATCTTCCATGAAAATATTCATTTGAAGGGAAATCATTATCACCCTTAAGACTATCAATGTCATTAAACTCTTCTCTAACAATAATGTCTTAATCATCAACAACACCATCATCAGTGCCTCTAAAATATTTTCTTGGAGAAAAAACATCATCATCACCATTGGTGCCTTTAAATTGCCCACCCAGAAAAAATTGTCCACCATCGACATAATCATCTTCACTACTTTTAAAATTCCCACTTGAGGGAAATTCTTAATCATCCTCATGAGTGTCTTGAAAATCCTCACTTGGAGGAAAATTTTCATCATCGTCATTGATACCTTGAAAATCCTCACTTGGAGGAAAATCACCATCAACATTGTTACCTTTAAATTCCCCACTCAAGAAAGAGTGTCCGCCATTAGAATACTCACCTTCACTTCTTTTAAAATCCCCAATTGAGGGAAATTATCCATCATCCTACCTAGTTCCTTGAAAATATTCACTTGGAGGAAAATATTCATCGATACCTTGAAAATCCCCACTTGGAGGAAAATCATCACCATCAACATTGTTTCCTTTAAATTTCCCACTCGGGAAAGAGTGTCCACCATTGGCATAATCATATTCATTACTTTTATAATCCCCACTTGAGAGAAATTCTTCATCATCCTCATTACTACCTTGAAAATTCTCACTTGGAGGAAAATATTTATCATCCTCATTGGTACCTTGAAAATCCTCACTTGGAGGAAAATCATCATCATCAACATTGTTTCCTTTAAATTGCCCACTTGGGAAAGAGTGTCCACCATTGGCATAATCATCTTCACTACTTTTAAAATCCCCACTTGAGGGAAATTATTCATCATCCTCGTTAGTTCCTTGAAAATTCTCACTTGGAGGAAAATCTTCATCATCCTCATGAGTACCTTGAAAATACTCACTTGGAGGAAAATCATCATCATTAACATTGTTGCCTTTAAATTCCCCACTCGAGAAAGAGTTTCCACCATTGGCATAATCATCTTCACTACTTTTAAAATCCCCACTTGAGGAAAATTATTCATCATCCTCATTAGTTCCTTGGAAATCCTCACTTGGAGGAAAATCTTCATCAGTACCTTGGAAATCCTCACTTGGAGGAAAATTATCATCCCAATCATTTAGCCCGTGATGAAAGTCTCCACTTCGACCTACATTTTGATTATTTTCAATACTATGAAACTACTAAAGAGATTGATCACCATCATATTCCTCCTCTTTATCATTGGTTCCTCCAAATTCCTTTGATTTAGTACTTTCTTGAGGAACATACTAAATAA
>WSFP011474748.1:0-17168 GCA_009831015.1 Picea engelmannii
ATGCATGAGTCTTGGACTCTAATCAACAGAAAAACTCAATAACAATAGTGAAGAAGGCTACAAAATCCAACTAGTAAGATGTTTATTCTTCAAGCAAAAGACAGATGTCAAGGCTGAAAGGGAAGAAACATTGACTCACAAGGCTACTCAGCAGAAGAGACACATAGGCGAAACCCTGACAAAGCAATTCTGGAAGGTTTTTTTGAGCCAAAGAGGGTTGGCGCTCTGTTGCCAAGGGCAAGGAGTGTTATAGCACTCTGTGCAAAGCTATTAGGAGCGTTGGCGCTCTGTTAACACTAGGACAGAAGCGCCAGGGTCTGAAACTCCAAAAATTGTCAGAAAAATAAAAAAAATTGCAATCCAACTCTGACAATTATGCTGAGTGTGATGGGGTAGGGAGCCAATCAGCTCATGAAACCAATCAAAAGAGGAGTGAACCAGGTCTGAAACAATCAAGGGATAGAACTAGGTCAATGAGGAGAAAAATCCAAACAAGAAGTTTCGATTTGAGGCTATCTCCCCAGTGGAGTCGCCAAGGTTTGAAACTCCAAAAAATGTCAAAAAATTCCAGTGGAGTAATTTTGATGTGTAACACTTTGTTCCCCACACACTTTCACTCCAAGAATTATGAGAGCACAGATCTGATAATATTCAAAATCTATCTTGACAAAGTGGCTCATCTAGCCAAGCTAAAAATCTCCAAAGCTCAATCCAATCCAAGCTAATCTCAAAAGCTCCAAAGCTAACCAAAGCTAACTTTCTCCATGAGAACTACTCTCCTTTTATAAGTTGAAGAGGATAAAGTGAGAAGGTTAGGATGATCCCACTAAATCATGAAAGCGAGTAAGATCCAAACCATTCGGATGCCACCTCACCATGGAAGTTTCTCCTTCTAGAAGATTCGAGAAAACGCTCGTTTTTCCCACGTGTAAGTATTCTCACACCCTGCCTATAGTGAAACCTGCGAACCTCTCGCAACCCAGCTATGGTGCAACCTGCGAGAATCAGGCATTCTCGCACCCTGCCTATATAGCAACCTGCGAACTTCCTTTTTAACAGGGTTTTTACAAGGGAAAATGCAACTTCTTTTCTCAGTAAAAGTTCTTCTCCCTTCTCTCTTTAGGAACTCAGGCCACTGACCCCTCTGAAGGCAACAGATAGGTTTACATCATTAACGGTCATAGGGATGACGAAAATAATGTGTAACAACCAATTATGTTCGTGGCACCACCCTTTTCACCCTGGATCATAGCCGTGTCACATCTTCGCCTCCTATTCCTCATACATGAGATGACTCTATTTCCTCGGCCAATCCCATCGAGAAACCTAAACATCTCATACATAAATCTAAATTCTTTTGCAGGAATTTTGAAGGAAGCCATCTTAACTGCTTGAAGGAAGCCATCTTAACCAGAGGCATGGGGCTCGCCCAAAAGCCTTTCGAACTCTGAGACACCCATGGTTCCTCCTCACACCACTTCACCTTTAATGATCTCGGTGGTCTCATCGCCGAGACTTTCCTCTGACCTCACCCCCTCCACGGAGGGTGAAGCATCTCTTGCCCCCATTACCATGCATCCTCTTCAACCTATAATTGAAGAAGTGACCACTCCGGTGCCATTTTTGTTCAAACCGACTCTCCCTGAAAAGAGTTATGCACCCTCCAATCACATCATCAACATTCCAAATCTTCCCCCTTCTGAACAAGAGAGATTCATTCTCCCTCTGAATACTCTCTCTCTGAGTCCTGACGAGGTCCCCTTCGACTGGGACAACCTGATAGGACATCCCATACCCCCACCTATGTTTATTCCACTAAGAGACATTATTCGAACAGTAACAGAGACTATGTACTCTGTTATCACTTTCTCCTCCTCGGCTTGGAGAGCTTTGGGATTTCCCAAGATTTTGTCAGCTATCCACAGGATACTGACTTTCGACAGAAGGCCAGGATGGAACCTTGGCCTCCCCTTTTACATGTTGATTAGAACTAAAACACAAGTCTTAGTTAAGCTCTTTTGCAACTCGTTATTAAAAATTGAAAAGATCGTCGAGTGATTTGTCCCTTTCACACTCGTTAAAATTGGATTTGAAAGATCATGAGTCTTAGTTAATCTCTTTTCCAACTCGCTATCAAAAATGGAAAAGATCACCGAGTGAACTTGTCTTTTTCACACTCATAAATTGGATTTGAAAAGACGTCTATTTGGCACAAGTTTACCCCTTTTTCACACCAAGTAGACTAAAAGATATAAAAAATGACATTTTTTGGCATTAAGTTGTGATTTCATCTCATGCCCTTGCTTGCAGTATTGAACCTTTAGCTAGTTCTCGCTTTGCGTTATAAACCATGGCCCAAGCAGTTTGCATCCTCAACCAAGAAGAGCCTAGTTTATACCCTTCACAATTTGACACCCTATACCCTGGAGGGAACATCACCCTGAGTGTCCATATCCCACATGCATTTACTTGCATTGAGCTTAGGTACGTTCCACTACTGGAACTAGTTTTTCTTACTTGCGACACTTGTTCCCTCCTCTGTATCATAACATTCACTTGTTATGAAAAAAAAAAAAATGACGGGTGGGAAGGGAGTACTATATTGTAATTGGCAGCACTCATGTTGCCTTTGAACAGAGAAAAAATTTATTGAGTCCTTACGTCGTCATAATTTTGGGTTTAGCATGGCCTTAGGAAGATGATCTCGTTACATAGTTTTCTCTACTGACTGGTTAATCTTCCAGACACTATAGAGAACATTATGGATGCCTCCTGCATCTAGTTGTCACATCATTAAGTCTATGCTTCTAGATTCCACCATATGTCTCATGCTCTTTTTCAAAGGAAGTCTATCAACCTGTGTCGGCCACTCCTAAAAAATGTTGACTTTGCATGTCGGCCATACCCTCAGTTTGTCTCAGAATCACATGATACTTTGGTCTTATGATGCACCCTGGTCCTACTTTCATCATTGGTAGGTCACCTTGAACCCAAAAATCGACATTTAATCATGGGTCGTTGACTGGGTGGTTTCCCTTGTGTTCAACGGTAAGACATCTACTCACACTTTGGGATTTGTGTAGTGTCTTGGAGACCATTAGCCTTATTAGTGGTTTCCTCTCCTTTGTCAGTAGTTTTCATCATTGGCTACTATTCAGAGGGTCTTTTTTTTGTACCACTTACATTTGGCACATGCGAAAGACACACAGGGTCGTTCATTCATGAACATGTTCTTCGTCCAATCTCCACCAAACCATGAAGCTCATGCTTTGTTCCTCGTGCTGACTAATGAGAGATGCCTTAATGATTTCCTTTCAACGGATCTCTTTCCATCGACTTCAAGTCATTTATTCTGGATACGAGACCTAGGGTTTTATGACTACCTTGAGGCTTGTAGTCATTAGTGGCAGGCTCTCTTGCCATTGACAGATGGGAATACATCAATGTCTCTTGATCAATGGACCTCTCAAGTGTTCGACACCAGCTCCTTTATTCACATTTGTAGAGATGTACTCAGTGCCTTGATACCTACTTTCATCATTGGTAGGTTGTCTCGCGTTTGTTAACGGTATACCTCAATGACCGGTAATCAAACGATGACTCATCGTGTTTGACCCCAACTCATTTATTCACATGACGTAGACTTGCACCATTGGCGGATTATATTGAAGACTCGAAGACATCACTTTGTAGACGCAACTTTCCTGAGTTGTTGTTTCCATTTCATTGGACCAGGGATGATTTTAAGGATGGAAATTTATTTTAAAATTTAGAAACCTTGGTGAATCTTACTAATCCTTCATATGCCAACTATAAATGATTGGCGATATTTTTGTAAAAATATTCAAATTTCTAAGGATTTAATATAGTTTTTATAAAATTTTGGCAACTTTTAGGGTAAAATAATTTTATCCTATAGAATTTGGGCGAATCATTTTTAATATAGCGAATCTTGTTTTTGGAAAAACCATGGAAAATTAGCCCATGAGTGAAATTTAACCCCTAAAATCATCCCTGCATTGGACCAGTACCTATTTGACTTTAGCAATCATGGGAGATTAGTTTGTACTCCATGGTATACAAATATATTCAGATTGATTTTGAGATTGATTTCACTGGGCCTTGTTCGTGACTATGGCAGCTATTGGCATGTAACCGCATTTATACTTGCCTACTCATGGCCATGAAAACTTGTTGGTATATTTTCCACGTGGATCTGCATTGTATTCTTGGCAGCCATGTATGAAAAGTCAGTACATAATGTAATGAGAAATTGAGTTCGTCCAGCTGGTTCTCTACCACTCCACTTCTAGGTTATTTATAATGTATTTTGTCCATCGCAGATACTCCTCTGATCTCACACATTAAGGGGCATCTGTTATAGCAAGATTTTCCTCACCATTTCTATCTTACACAGAGGGTCTTTTTCCATTTCCCTATGCAGACTTGTCAACCACTTTTTGATAAATCCAGAGCCAAAATTATATATTTTTCCACATATACGCTCCCTAATTACTATTCAAGATGTGTATACGCTTGTTGCTCCATTACAGCTCGCGTATATCGGGATTTGTGCCAGAAAATACAAAATTAGGTCGGGTTTCCATGTCATGACAAAAGATCTCTGATCTTTGTCCTTCCATATACTGGAAATGTTCTGACTTGGCCCTTCAGTTGCATTCTGGAGGCTATAAGAGAACAATTTCGAGCTATGGAAAAGAGAGAGAAAGCATTCAAATTTGAGAGCAAAGTTACTCTAGAGAAATTACTTCATATTGAGTCTGCATCCATTTGTCCCTCAAGTCTAAACACAGTGTTCATCCCCCAAGCTCTTTCCTTATTGTTGAGAGGACCTCATTACCTCTTTGTTGTGAGCTTGCCTTTGGTGGAGGATTGAAGTGGTGGAGACCCAGTTGGAAGGAACTTGGTTTCTTGGTTTCAAACCGTGTCGACATGGAAGTCTATAATGTTGATACTTATGTTAATCAATTATTAATAGAAATACTCATTTCCCGTCCTATCGATATCTTGAAAATATATGATTATTATCCATGGGCATGTTTGTAATGTTTATTAATGGATTGTGCTATCTAATATGCTAACTCATTTTATATATTATCATTATATACTTGCATCGCTTGTTTGTTGAGAACTTTTTACAGGTGTAAAGATTTGGGTCAAAGTGCTCAATGGTGGAACGACATCAAACGATTGGATGGAGGTAGGCTTCTTCCTCGTATTGCACATTAGTTAATATAGCACATGTTGGAATTGAGTTGATTTCTGCAGTCGTACCTATTTGTTGTGGTTTACCCTTGGCCACAGAGAGTTTTTCCCTTGTAACATATCGCTAGCAAGAAGAGAAAGGATACAAGAGGCCAAGGTTAGAAGTGATATGAGGATATCATCGCTAAGAACCCATGCATCATATCTCACTCTGTGGAGAGTCGCATGCTTAAAGCAACATTTGATCAGTCAAAGTTGAACACCAATTCATAATTCAAGGAGATTCCAAATTCACTCTGTATATGGTTTCAAATGCTGGAAGAAAATGCGTAGGCGACCACACATCAAGAGAAGTTGTCCTCTTTTAGAATATGTTTTGGAATATCCACTAGGATATCTGGGAAATATGTTTGTTCATAATGATGATTGAATCCTATTCAAGGTCATCAAGTATGCTACACCATCATCCGCTAGAGCAGAGTGTGTTAACACTGATTGCAATTTCGTGCATCAATGGGTACATCGTGTTGGGCCCCGACCAGAGTTTTATTTCAATTCTAATGAAGTGAAAGCAACAATTGTCACCTATGGAGGAGTCTGCCCTGGTTTGAACAATGTGATTCGGCAGATAGTTATCACCTTAGAGATATACGGTGTGAAAAACATCTTTGATATTTCCTATGAATATCATGGAACACCTGAGGAATAAATATTATTTTTGTATTGGGTGGTAATGGAACACACACAGGGGAAAATGCTATAAATATATGAGAAATGAGCATTTACAGGAGAAAATAGTATTTCAAAAAACTGAGTAAGTTCATTTCCAGATGTTTAGGCGACATTTAAGCCTCTTTTGCAAGTTAACAATCTCCTCTAGATTTATGCCAGCAGTGGAATATTTGTTCTAGATGTTGAGAACAAAAACCTCGAATTGTTAAAGTGGCAGTGCACTTGGAAAGTAAAGGATCATCAGTCAAAGAAAAGCAAAGTATGCTAAAAAATCCAGGTTATCTTTTGGATGGTTGGAGTTGCATTTCTGGTTAACAAACATCGAATCATTTCCAGATTTGAAAGTGAAATATTGAAGGCTTAATATCATTAGTCAAAAAGTCAATTACAAATCTTCAAGAATTCGATAGAGCATATTTAAGTAGCTTTAAAACCTTCAAAGATACACTTGGAAAATTATTAATGGCAACAAAGCATATCTGGAAGCATACTAGTTTGAAGATCCATATGTTCAGGAAAAGATCAGCAGTACTTCAAGGACACTTGGCAACAATGAATCACCAATCAAAGTCCAACTCCAGATTCACAATAGCAGATTCAATCAGTAGTTGAGATTCTCAAGCCATAAAATCAGCAGACAAAAGGAAAATCCATCAACAACCTCAGCTATTCGGGACATTTATAACCAATTTTAGTTTTGAGTTTGTTTTTATTAGATTTTGAAAATATTTTACCAAAGACATTTTATTCAAAATAGGCAGGGTAATATGCCTATTTAATGAGCAATTTGTAATAGAACCACTGGGGAGTGGGAAGGCCCGAGAGAGCAAGTCCTGAGAATATATTGATGAAATAACATCCAATCTTAGTTATTGTAAGCCTGAGGGCATTATATTTAGTTATTGTAAGCTTGAGGGAATTGCATTTCTGTGATCGCTTCTGACATTGGAGATCTATGAAATTTGTTTTATCAGATCGTGATTTTTCTTGTCTAAACATTGTTTTTCCATCTTCCTTGTTATACATTCTATTTTTCGTCTTACTTGAACAAATTGCAGACATTGAGAATCAATTGTTGCTCATGGATGATAGATTCCCGAGTGGTAAAGATTTTGTCGTAACTGCCTATTATCTATGTGTTTTGTTTCAAGTATCGTTGCATCCATTTGACAAAGAGAATCTTGGTTCGATGAGGTGTTCTACTTTTCATTTATTTCCTATTCTTCTACCCATTTACATATAAACATTTTATCTGATATACAATTTGATTTCCTTTAATCAACAGGGTGTTTACTTGACTCCATGCCCAATGGTGTTTTTACTGATCTTCATTTGGTTTGTTTCTCTTATTCTTTCTCTTTCCATCTACTTGATCCAACTTCTTTCAAAACCCAAAACACGTCCTTATTTATAAAATCATTGTAATAACTGAATATGTGCTAGACTTGACCCTATAGCAGTCTAGGGGCAACTTCTAGCACTAACATCTTTTGGCATTGTTGTCATGGATGAAGCAATGAAGATATATTCCCTAGGAGAATGACAACGATTAGATACGCTTCTTGATGGTGAACAGGAAGAGGGAAGATACATGAATGCAGATCTTTCACCATGGTGACTCCATTGTCTAAAGATTAATAGGAGACTCCACTGGGAATTCAAATATGGAAGCTATCTTGGCTCGGAGGTTTGCACCTCTCAATTTTCCAGGTGTTTCTGGTTTTCCTAATCCTGTGCCTTCTTTCTCAGAATGCGTAGATGTTCTTCCTATATTCCATGGAGATGAAGAGGATAATCCAGCCCAACATCTCATAGATTTTCATTAGTGCATAGATCAGTTGAATATCTGTCATGAAGATTCTCTCATGAAGATGTTTTTATATTCTTTAAATGGTGATGCTCAGAGATGGTATTGGTCACTCTCTATTGCCATCATATCTTCTCTACAGGAATTTCATGCAGCCTTCCATAAGTATTGCAAGAGGTATTATTCTTCTGATATACTTCTTGAAGGATGTTGTAAAAAGTTCAAATATGATATTCATCAAAGAATAGATTGTGCCTCGTATGATGAGTATGATGAGACTTGTGAAGACCGAGATCAGGTTGTTTCCCTTTTCTCTAAAGTTTTGGAAGATGCTAAAGCAGAGAAGATAGGATTTGTGATAAATTCTATTCTTCATGTACTTTTTATTTCAGATCCTATTGAACAACAGTATGTTGGAAATATTGAAGTACTCCAAGAATAGTTGATTATGCTTTCATCACCATTGGTTGAACAACCATCTCTGCAAATCAGTAAACCTGCATTTACCATGCCTCAACCTAAATCTGCAGACAATATTAAACAACCGATCATCAACAAAGAAAGCATTTCACAGTCATGTTCAGATTTGCAAACAGTGGAAGATGGCAGCCATTATCAGGAATAGGATATGCAACGACCTTCTGATTTTCAGCTGAAACAACAACAAGAGGTTTTTTTTCATAGCTTCATTGACCCATTTGTTGATTATATGGAATCTTTGAGCAGTTCAAATGTCACATTGTTTTTATCAAAAAAAGGTTGGTTATGTTATCCTTTCGAACTGCATTCATGTATTCCATGGGCTCTTGCATTTTTTATTTTTATACAAGAATTGTTTTCAATCAGCTGGATGTTATCATGGCTTCATTGAAAGCATACTGTCACATGATGAGCCAGTTTTTACTGGTTACAAGTAAGAATAGATAGAAGAATAAGCTCGCCATCAAGCGTGAGATTATTTTAAGTCTGATAGTTTGCAACAAAAAGTTTGGTTTCATCATTTTTTTAGAATTTGAATAAGTTGCAGAAGTTTGGGCCTGATTTATTGTCGGACGCCATATCCCAATGGACTAGTCACAACACAGAAATATGTGAATGTTTTCGGGGACAAAAGTTTGCAGGTTGCGTTGCACGATGCATAGAGGAAAAGGCACAGTGGTCTGCTTGTTCTTGATGCCTCACACGGAGAACATCACCCCCCAGAAGGAGCCAAGGTTAGTATCTAGATACTAATTTTTCAATTTTCTCCTTGTTATAAGAATGGGGTTATTCCCGTAGAACCAAGAAGTGTTATTCTTGTAGCACCAAAAAATTATTGGCCAGGAGCCAATATCCAACATCAACACATATCAGTATTTACACAGTATTTACACAATCGTTGAGATCACATTTGCTCATATTCATGGTGCCTTAGCATAGATGTCTTAAGATAAGATGGCCAAAAAACAAATAAAATGAGTCTACGAAGTATCAAAAGTCTATGCTCATTGCATTGATAATATTATTTCTTTTAAGTTACTATAAGGTTTTTATCATTTTATATATGGAATAAAAATGCATTTGTGCAATAAGAAAAATAGCATTGAAAGAAAACGCCAATTGGTAAGGTGACCATAGGTGTCAAACGGTTTGATCACAAAGAATCCAGGTGTTAAGGTAAAAGGGCAGCGCAACTAGACATTCATCTCGTTGTGTATTTGATTAATTTATGTATTCACACATCGACAGCATCATACCAAGCCACGAGGAAAGTACTAATGACACCTGTCGATAAAAAATTGTTCCAGACCATTGCCAAGCTATTGAAGTCTATTGTGCCAAGTTACAGAGTTCAAAAGGTTTTTTCAGAGCAAGTCGGGCAGTTTGTGGAATTTATTCACAGAGAGTGACCTGGATATCCGAAATACCTCTTCTCTGCTTAGTGCAATTTTTTCTATAAACACAACGAACAGCCCAGCCAGAGCGCCCAAGCGCTAGGTTAAGGTCATATGAAGGATATGTTCGCAGGATGGCTCTTTCTTGCCAGAACTCTTCAAAGATCTCTGTCTTCAGTTTGCAATTAATGATGTGTCAAATACAGGCGCCCAAGACTGCGCAGGAGTTTTGTGACTGAACATAGTTTGGTTTCTGGAACGTTTAAGAGATCAGAGGCATCAAGTTGTGATGTAGAGCCACGAAGGGGTATCATCGCCAGCAAGAAGAGAAAGGATACAAGAGGCCACGGTTAGAAGTGATCCGAGGATCTCATCGCTGAGAACCCATGCATCATAGCTCACTCTGTGGAGAGTCGCATGCTTAAAGCAGTATTTGATCAGTCAAAGTCAAGCACCAATTCATAATTTGAGGAGATTCCAAATTCACTTTGTATATGGTTTCAAACGCTGGAAGAAAATGCGCAGGTGACCACATATCAAGAGAAGTTATCCTCTCCTAGAAGATGTTGTGGAATATCCACCAGGAGATCTAGGAAAGATGTTTGTTCATAATGATGACTGAATCCTATTCAAGGTCATCAAGTATGCCCTGGTTTGAACGATGTGATTCGACAGATAGTTATCACCCTAGAGATTTCCGGTGTGAAAAACATTGTTGATATTTCTTATGAATATCGTGGAACACCTGTGGAATAAATATTCTTTTTGTATTGGGCATTAATGGAACACACGAAGGGGAAAATGCTATAAATATATGAGAAGTGAGAATTTCCAGGAGAAAATAGTATTTCAAAAAACAAAGTTCATTTCCAGATGTTTAGGCAACAGTTAAGCCTCTTTTGCAAGTTAACAATCTCCTCCAGATTTATGCCAGCAGTGGAATAATTGTTCCAGATGTTGAGAAAAAGAACCTTGAACTGTTAAAGTGGCAGTGCACTTGGCAAGTAAAGGATCATCGGTCAAAGAAAAGCAAAGTATGCTCAAAACGCCAGGTTATCTTTTGGATGGTTGGAGTTGCATTTCTGGTTAACAAACATCGAATCATTTCCAGATTTGAAAGTGAAAGATTGAAGGCTTAATATCATTAGTCAAAACGTCAATTACAAATCTCCAAGAATTCGACAGAGCATCTTTAGGTAGCTTTAAAACCTTCAAAGATACACTTGGAAAATTATTAATGGTGACAGAGCATATCTGGCAGCATACTAGTTTGAAGATCCATATGTTCAGGAAAAGATCAACAGTTCTTCAAGGACATTTGACAATAATGAATCACCAATCAAAGTCCAACTCCAGGAGATTCAATCAAGTGATTTTAGGCAGCAATTGGACATTTAAGCTACATTCTCAAGCCAGAAAATCAGCAGACAAAAGGAAAATCCATCAGCGACCTCAACTATTCGGGACTTTTGTAACCAATTTTAGTTTTGAGTTTGTTTTTATTAGATTTTGAAAAGATTTTAACAAAGACATTTTATTCAAAATAGGCAGGGTAATATGCCTATTTAATGAGCAATTTGTAATAGAACCACTGGGGGTGGGAAGGCCCGAGAGGGGAAGTCTTGAGAAGATATTGATGAAATAACATCCAGTCTTAGTTATTGTAAGCATGAGGGCATTGTATTTAGTTATTGTAAGCCTGAGGGCATTGTATTTCTGTGATCGCTTATGACATTGGAGATCTATGACATTTGTTTTATCAGATCATGATTTTTCTTTTCTAAACATTGTTTTTCCATCTTCCTTGTTTTACATTTTGTTTTTCGTCTTACTTGAACGAATTGCAAACATTGAGAATCAATGGCTGCTCGTGGATGATAGATTCCCGAGTGGTAAAGATTTTCCCGTCACTGCCTGTTATCTGTGTGTTTTGTTTCAAGTACCGTTGCATCCATTTGACAAAGAGAATCTTGGTTCGATGAGGTTTTCTACTTTTCATTTATTTCATATTCTTCTACCCATTTACATATAAACGTTTTATCTGATATACAATTTGATTGCCTTCAATCAACATGGTGTTTACTTGACTCCATGCCCAATGGTGTTTTTACTGTTCTGCATTTGGCCTGTTTCTCTTATTCTTTCTCTTTCCATCTACCTGATCCACCTTCTTTCAAAACCCAAAACACATCCTTATTTATAAAATCATTGTAATAACTGAAGATGTGATAGGATTGACCCTATAGCAGTCTAGGGGCAACTTCTAGCACTAACTGATCCTAGGCAAACATCTCCTGAACTCACCAACTCATCAGAGTGGCAAATGACCCAAGTTGCAGAAGCAATGTTTTGGGTATGTCGACTAGCGCCATCCTCAAACCCGATAAACATAGGAAAGGGAGATGTCATCTGCGCATGCAATCACAAGACAAATTAATGTAAAGCACACATGCTAGATGTTCTATGCATAGTACTTCTTAATGTAAAGCTCATTCTGGGGTTCATCGAGAGAGATTTCGTCATAGTCAACTATCTCGTAGGCACCTCTATGTAATACATGTTTTACGATGTAGGGCCCATGCCAAAGAGGTTCTAACTTTCCTGTCCCTAGCTTACCGTGAGCCTGGTCATAAATGAGGACTAGGTCTCCTGCGAAAGTACGAGGGTGGACGGATTTGTCATATTGACTCTTCATTCATTTTTGATATGTCTCGTTAATGAGAGTAGCATCACGACGTGTTTCGACCAACCTAGTAAGATATAGGAAAAGTTCCTCTTCAGCAGATGTATGAGGCAAGAGTTCTACTGTGAGTTTCAACAAATGAATTTCACACTCGATTGGTAATACTACTTCGACTCCATATACCAACTGGAAAGGAGTGAATCTTGCAGTTTTCACTGAGGTGCGATAAGACCAGAGGGTGGAGAAGAGTTACAAATGCTAATAAGTTTTGTGTTCCCCCACCATGCGTTGGATCATGGTTTTAAGGACTTTGTTGATAGCTTAAACTTGTCTGTTTGCTTGAGGATAGTAGGGGGATGCGTTTTCATGGCGAAAACCCAATTCGACATGTAACTCACTCATCATCTGGTTTTCAAAATGTGAACCATGATCAGTGAAAATGGCTTATGGAACACCAAAGCGAGTGATGATGTGGTTAAATATGAAGAGAGTTGTAGTACGACCATCATTGAGAAAAGTAGGCATAGCCTCAACCCATTTTGTGAAATAATCAACTGCAACGATGATATAACTGTGCCCCTCGGCTAAGGTAGGATTACATTGCATGAAATCAATTCCCCATTTGGCAAAGGGTTCGATGGAAATAATAGGATTCAATGAAGAGGGGTGGGTGCGTGCATTTTTATGAAAAACTTGGCAAGGTGGGCATCTTTTGACAGCCTCAATATAATCTTTGAAGATGGAGGGCCAAAAGTAACCAGCATGTAATATTTTTTGAGCTGTAGCCATCCCAGAAAGGTGACTTCCACATGCTCCAAGGTGATAATAATTTAGAACACGTTCAGCCTAATCATGAGTTAAACAACGTCGTATAATAGTGTCAATACTACGACGATACAAAGTTTCACCGATGATGAGGTAGCGTTTAGAATGGTGGTGAATACGATGACGTTCTTGACGAGAGATACCAAGATGAAAACATTGGGTTTGAGGATAAAGAAGAATATCTCCATGCCAAGGGTCGGATGTGCTAATGGGGAACAAAGATTCATCGGGAAGAGAATCATCGAGCTCAGTGTCTTCATCAACATGGGGAATATCACAGATAAGTTTCACAAAAACTAAGGACTTTTTAGCTTTGATTTGGCGAACTCGAGGTCGAATTCCTGAAGAATAATGATCCATTTGGAATATTTTCCAACAAGTAATTGATGTGTCAGAATATGATACACGGGGTTCGAGTCCACAATGACCATGGTAGTGTGTAACATGATGTAATGGAGAAATCTCTGGATGACAATGATGGCTGTCGGAGCCAACTTTTCAACGTGTGAATATCAGATCTCATGACCAGGTAGACTCTTTCTCGGATAGTAGGTCACATGTTCATCACCGTTAGGGTCCTCTTAAACTAACACCATAGCGATAGTGGAAGTAGAGGCTGCCAAATAAAGAATATAGTCTCGTGCATAATTTGGAGGATGCAAAAGAGGTGTATGGGTCAATGCATGCTTAAGAGAATCGAAAGATCATTGAGCAGTGTCATTCCAGATGAAAGGAGTGTCTTTCTGCAACAATCGAATAAATCATTTAGTAAGCTCAACGTAATTACATATGAAACGATGAAGAAATTTCGCTTTCCCTGGGTAATATTGTTGGGAGGAGGTAAAGAAATAATAGCTTTGATTTTTAAGGGATCCACCCTAATCCCTTATTTGGAGAAAACGAAACTGAAGAGTCGATCTGATTTGACAACAAAGATAAATTTGAGAGGGTTCAAATGGATATGGTAGAACCGACATTGAATAAAAATGGCTCGTAGGTGACCAATATCGTCTGATTGATTAGATGAATGGGCAGGTAAATCATTGAGGTAACGTTTTGCAATATGTTTGATATCATGAAAAACATACGATATGGCTCGCTGGAAAGTGGCACCATCATTTTTTAGACCAAACGATAGTTTTTTATAAGCAAATGTTCCCCACGGGTAGATGAAGGTTGTCTTATGTTGATCAATGGGTAGAATGTCAATCTGGTTATACCCTGAACATCCATCCATGAGAGAGAAAATAATATTTCCAATGCAATTATCAATGATTTGGACAATGAAAGGTGTGGGGTAATTTTCTTTGGGACAAGCCTTATTTAGATCCCTATAATCGACGCAGACACGAATGGTTCCTTGTTTTTTAACAACCAGAACGATGTTAGAAACCCATTCCGTCAAGGGGACAGGATAGATAAAGCCAAATTTTAACAGTTTTTCAAATTCTTCCTTTATGGCCACAGTTTTGTTAGGATGAAATGGGCGAAGTTTTTGTCACACAGACTTAACGCATGGGTAAGTTTTTATCTAATGCACCATGATCGAAGGATCGATCCAGAGAATTTCCTCGTAGCTCCAAGCAAAGAGATCGCGAAATTCTTTAAATAAAGTGGTGTAAGATGCCACTTCCTCGAGAGAACAATTAGCACCAAGATGAAAATTTTCCACAATACCTTATTTGATCAAGATATCAATAGCGACGGTAGAAGAGATGTTTCCTAAATTTCCCTTGGAAGTATTATCCTGGGTAACTATAGGATATTTGGGAGAATAAAAAACATCGGGTGGGAAGATAGAGTGTATATCCTCCTGAATTTCTTCTAGAGAAGGAAGAAAATATGATCGATGATGGTTGTAATCCCAAGGTACCTCGTCGATACTAAGCATTTCCATAATGGATTCATCTAATGGAAAAATCTATGAAATGTAGTCAAAAGCAGAGGGCGAGGAATTCAACCAAGATGGAAATGAATACGTGTTGGATGCCAATACATGTTGGCCATCCAAGGAGGGAGAGGTAGATTGGATAGCATTGTATGAAGCCTCGGATGGACTATGTGGCATATCGTCACCCAATGCATCAAATTCTAACAGACTAGGCACAACCCAAGGATCAGATGATTCTAAAGACTGATAGGCCATAGTCGAAATCATATTGATTTTGAAATATGTTGTGTGGTGGGAGGAAGTGGTGCAGGTAAAGTACCCATAAGGGAAGAATATTTTAAAATACCTACACCAACACTTTCGTAAGTGATATTAGTATCTCCCAAGAAAGGAATATTGTTGGTGGCGAGAGTGTGAGTGTTGGGTGTACAGTAATCTAACTGGTCAATAGTGACAATTTTTCCTTGATGAAGGAATTGTACACATCGAAACATTGATGAAGAAACGACAGTCATGGAATAAAACCAAATTATTCCTAATAACAAGTTGTAATCAAGGGGATCATCGACTACCTATACATTGACAGAGACAGTCTTACCTCCCAACTAAATGGCTAAGGACTGCAAGAATCCGTAACGATGAAAACCTCGCCTGTCGAATGCTCGTAACATGGTAGGTGATTGGTTAAGCGCGGGTGATTTTAATCCTTTCCAAAAAACTAAAGGCATGACACAAGTGGAATATCCCTAATCCAAAATGGTGTGGTGAATGTTTTCGTTATGAACAACAACATCAATTTGAAAAGCAAGCAGGTGAGAAAGGTGTGACTTGAAGTTGTCTAGGTTAAATGTGATATTATTTGACGACTCTGGATCAATGGTGCCAATGGAAGCCAAGAGAATTCTACGTTGACTTGGGAAATTTTGTAGAACTTCAAGAACAAACATAGCACACGATGCTTGAGTGCAATATACCAGATATAAAATGTATGCAGAATTGAAATAAAATGCTAGTAATGGCAGAATAACAGCAATATAACCAGAACATTCACCACAATAACACTGAAATGATATAAGAATAACAATAGAAATAACACTTTGAATATGAAAGAAATGTTAACGGGCCTCTTCGAGGGTGAAACCTCTAGTTGAGCAGAGCTCTATTACAATAATATCCAAGTTAGGGTTCTGATACCCTCGACTCCTATTTATACTAAAAAGAAGCATCCAAAGGAAGATCCTTCTAGAAGTGGAAGCTTCTATTAGGTCTTCTTACATCCGCCTTATTCTATTTATTGAAAGGCCTTATTAATATTGACCTTTATTACATCCGAATATATTGTTCTACCTATGTGCGGTTTAGGACCCTAACATGGCTGCCCCCTTAAAAACAACCTTGTCCTCAAGGCTTGAGATGAGGAAATTGTTGGAGAATGGTAGTTGGTTCCCAAGTGGCGTCTGCTGGAGTTGCATCTTTCCACTGTACTAGCACTTCCTTGATGTTTCTCTGACATAGGCGACGCTCACACTGGCCCAAAACTACTTCTGGCTGTAGCCAAATGGATCCTTCTTTAGCTAACTCTGGAAGGTTGGTTTGAATTTGGCACTTAGCTCCAATCACCTTCTTTAAGCATGAAACATGAAAAATAGGATGTAGCTTCAAATTGTTGGGCAAAGCTAACTGATAGGCGACTTGTCCCACACTCTTGAGTATGATATAAGGACCATAAAATTTGGGCGCTATCTTCTGACAATGCTCGGCCTTGAGGGAAGTTTTCTTGTAAGGTTGCAATCGAAGAAACACCTAATCCCCTTCTGCAAATTGACGTTCGGAGCGACCTTGATCTGCTTGTTGCTTCATGCAATTATGTGCCATGACCAAATTCTCTTTGAGGGTATGGAGAATAGCCTCTCGAGCTGTAAGTGTTAGGTCAACCACCTGGACCTTTGAGGAACCCAATAAGTATGAGAGAACTGATGGTGGCTTCTGTCCATATACCGCTTCAAAAGGAGTCATGCATGTAGTTGTATGGTATGAAGTGTTGTACCACCATTCAGCTAGGGGTAACCATTGAGCCCACTGATTTTTCTTTTTCGAGGAAAAACACCTCAAATATGTTTCCAAACACTT
>ML878824.1:0-11295 GCA_009831015.1 Picea engelmannii
ATGTCCTCTTGAAGCTTTAAATTTTGATGATTTTGCAAAAGATTATATCCCACTTATTGAAAAAGAAGGTGCTAATTTAGCTTTTGATCCATCTCATGATAAGCACGACGCTGATTGTTTTATGTATTCATTTGTAGATAGTCAAGAAAATGAATTTGCAAATTAGTTTGTTGAAGAGCAGGTTGATGTCCCAATCTTTTTCTTGTTATATGACATTGCAGAGGTTGTTGATTTGTCTTTATATGATGAATATGATGATGATTATGATGTTGACTTCCTAGAACAACCAGCTGCATATTATATATCAAAAAATGTTCCTTTCCAACAATGTAATGAGAGGAATCAACCTACATATCACAGTTACAAATAAGAATATGAAGAAAGTATCGAATCAGCTGAAGGAAAATCTTTAACTTTATGCTTTGCTTCATTTAAATTGTTGAAAGAAAAATTAAAGATCATCATTGAGGCAAAGGAATGTGTGCTAATGCAAAATCACACTGATTCGTGGGGGAAAAATTGACAAGAAATTGTAACAATATCCTCATGTGTTTGATGACCCTGTTATTTGTTATGTAGAGGGTCTTGTCAATTCAAAATTGCAGCCATTGGTCAAAGATGGATCTGAAAATGAGTATGTTCAGCAATCCAAAGAAATTGAAAAATGTGCATACGACAGTAGTGAAGAAAATGAAGAAGGTTTTGAATTAGGTGAAAGAACCTTGCCATTGTGTTTTGCTTCTTTTGAATTGCTGAAGCAAAATGTTTATAATGTTTCAAATCAGAAATCCTCCATGCATGATGTTGAATATGAAGAAAGTAGTAGACTTGCAAATGGAAATTGTCTTCCATTATGTTTTTCTTCCTTTGAATTGTTGAAAGTAAATCATGAGATAACAGAGGAAGTAGTGAAGTCTGACTCCATTCACAATGACATTGTTTTACATGAGAAAATTGTTATCAGTGAAGAGGATCAACAACCTTCTCATACTTTTAGTGACCCTGTTGTTGATTACATGGAAGGTTATTTCAGTTCAGATTTGCAGCCTGTGTTCAACTACCAGCTTGGAAATAAATATGATGGTCAATCAACATCGGTGTTAGATATGGATTGTTTGCCACTAGGGGTTTCATTTCAGCCAGCATTGTCTTCTAATTATGAAGATTGTTATTTCCAACAGTCTCAACATATTTTTCAGCCTTTTGTTGTAATCAATGGGTTGAATTACATGAAAACAAGGATGCAGTGGAAGGGGTGAAACATGATTGTTGTTTTATGTATGTTCTGGAAGATCCATTTGCAGTTTTTTTAGAGGCGGAAAATAGTCCCAATGTTTTCAATTTTTTGAGATTTGAATTTATAGATAAATTTTTGAATGACTTATCAGTAAACATGCTTTGGAGCAAGCATGTGCAAAGAAAGAAAAAAGTGGATAAAGTGCTTGCATGGTTGCAATGGCATTTTGATTTCACTTGATTGGCATCTTTTTCAGTAGTTAGGGTAGGTAGGAGTGTGAATAAGCTCAGTACTACGAGCATTTCTTTTGGCAATCTACAGTTTTCATGTTCAACTTAGTTTTGGATTTTAGTTTGGAGCATATACAGCTTTGGGTTTTCAGCAGATGGAGGTTACAAGTTACAGTTGGAAAGTTGAGTTTGGGAGTAGCCCAATGGATAGCCGTCTGGTCTACTGTTATTTTCTACCTCACAGGGAGGATACCATCCTCGTTGGAGCCAGTTGTTAGCACCATGATTTTCATAGCTAAGGTTAGAGGTTTGTCAACAATTTGCAAAGTCATGCTTGTTAACACTCGTATTATTTTTATGCCTAGCATCATATAACATCTCCAAGGGTTAGTTTCAAAAGGAAGTTTATCATTTATTATTTTCATTTCCATTTTCAATTGTGTGGTGCAAAATCTGCTACGCGCTGTGCAAAGCACTTCACCACGCAAAGGATTTTGTCACGTAGTGGATTTCATTACACAGAGGATGTCATCGCGCATGGGATTTTGTCATGCAGTGGGATGTAGTGCATAAGATGTTTTCACGCAGTGGATTTCGTCGCGCAGTGGATTTCATCGTGCAGTCGGTTGTCATGCATGGGATGCTACCACGCATAAGATGTTGTCGCGCAGTGGATTTCATCGCGTAGTGGGTTGTCACGCATAGGATGTTGTCGCGCATAGGATGCTATCGTGTAGTGGATTTTGTCACGTAGTGGATTTCTTCACGCTGGGGATTTCGTCGCATAGAGGATGCTTTCGCACAGAAGATTTTCCTGGGCACAGGCTACAAGTCGCGTTGCGCAAATGACTGGTTTAGCGGTCAACTTCAAGATCACTTTCTGACCAACTGGAGAGGAATTTTGAAAATCCCCAAGAGGGTTTTTTTGAGGACAAACCAAATAATAAAAACCTCTCTCAGATTTGAAAAACGTTTCATATTTTGGGAGATTCAAAGGAATATTTGAGCCCTATTTTTCAGTTTTCGTGATTTCCTTTTCGAGACATGTTATGGCGACGCGTATTCCGGCCAGCTGGAGATGAAGTTAGAGAAACTGAGAGATTTTTTTCTTTATAACGAGCTTAAATGCAAAAACCTCTCTCAATTTTGGAAAATATTTTATTATTATTGAGATATTATGTCATATTTAACGTCTATTTTCCCAGTTCGTTGCGCAATCCGCTGCATTTTCTGTTGTAGGTTATTGTTGCATAGCAGACTTGTTGTGCAAGGGTGACAGAGTGTCTAGAGATGCACACAATGACTCATCACAACCATATGGTCTAATTTTGATCATGATCAATGACTGTAAATAATATTTCGGTTACGATTATGATTTGGCAAAGTCGGGTTTTCTATTTTTAATGAATCTATTGAAGTTATTGTTCTCTTTCAAAGAAAATGGATCCATGATTCTAGGAGGAAGCAGTTCGACCCTAGTAGCCAAGGGTGACATTAGTTTTCTATATATGGGGATCATTTTCATGTAAACAGGGTTGGTTGGAAAAAAAAACAGTGTAGACAGTGACTATTGAATGTAGCTCTGAATTCAACTGAAACTTAATGCAAAAGTCTTGAAGCTTTGATGAAAAGATTCTAACTATGGCAGTTTGATGTATTGTATTCTTTCTCTGCATACGTACTTCCTGTATTCTTTATTCATATATATTTTATGTCTGAATAGGAACATAATTTCGAACCTGGGATTCGTTGCGCAGTGCCCCGGGATTCGTGCCATTCAGACAAACTGTTTTTCTATAAGTTAACTCTGAATTCATCCTCAGCGGTGCTCCGAGTTGCTTCATTTGTTTTTCACTCACCACACACAACGATTTTTAACTAAATATTGTTGCTCATTTAGCCTTTATCCTCTCAAGTTCAGTCACTAAATCATTTGTTTCTATCTTCTTTTTAAATTGACTCCTTTGCCCAATGGTAGTTTCTCTCTTGCTTGTCCTACCATCCCTTTTAAACAAAAATAAACTTTTCCTATTGCAGAATCTGACCTCTGTTCATTTATTGATGAAATATTTGAGTTATTACCAGTCATTAAACACGTGAGACAGCCCTCTCAGGTTTTATAGGTCAGAATACAATCTAAAGTTGGTTGAAATAGTTACCTTGGTCTTTCTTTGATACAGCGAAAAGAAATTCTTGAGTGTTAATAGGTCGTACAACATTAAAAGGGCATAGAAATCGAGGAGGACGTACTGCATAGTTTTTAGGCAAAGTTGGCATGTATTTCAAACCTGTCGTACAACAATTTTGACACAAAAATCGAGACAACAGGGAATTGCACGAATTTATGAGAAAATTTCATACAGTTCGTACAACAAGAGGGCACAAAATTAGAGGGTCGTAAAACATTGTTTTCTAGGCACGAATTTCAAAACAATTTGGCATTGTTTTCAAGGAATATTTTTGGGTACGTTATTAAGATATGTTTGTGTGATTTGCTAATAATTTGATTGATGTAAATATCATTTTCTCAGAGCTCTGGAAATAATAAAAAGGCCCTCTCTCACTGGTTTTCCCCTTGTGGGATTTTCCAAGGTCAATGTTAGACCAAAAATATTTGTGTCTATAATTTATAGGTTAGTGTGTTACTGATAGAATTATTTAGTTATGCATTTAATGTTGTTCAGAATCCTCATGTTTCATTTATCAGAATTTTTTATATGCTGAGAAATTGTTATTGTTATAAAACTGGGTTTTTGGGCATTAAATAATGATTAGTCTCAATGAGAGTTCAAACTCGGCGGAGTCTGAAAATTTTACATGCTATCATAGTTGAGTTGAAGAGGAATGTAGAATTAAATCAGTCATACAAAGAGCAGGACAGAAGTTACTTCACCGGACATAATCTTGGAAAAAAAAAATTCAACCGAGAAGGGTCAATGGCTACAGGTTTAAGAATTGAGGACAGACTTGATGGGGCAGTAACTTTTGGTACTTGGAAGGAGAGAATGATTTTTCTTCTACATGAGAGTGAGTTAGGGTACATTGTTGAGAACTCCACAACGAACCCGGTAATAGTGCCTACAGATGCTACACTTCTGGCAGCATATGCCAAGAAGAGTATGAAGGCTAAAAGAATCATCCTTGATGCCATCAAGGACCATTTGATTCCTCATGTGGCAAGGAAGAAAAATGCCAATGAGATGTGGGAGTCCTTGATGAAGTTGTATCAAAGTGAAAATGAGAACCAGAATATGGTTTTGAGAGAGAAACTGAAGAGCATTAGAATGACCAAGGCCGAAAATGTGGTCACATATCTTACAAGGTTGACATAGGTAAGAGATGAACTTGGTGTTGGTTTGGAGGCCATTATTGACAGTGAACTTGTGAGGACAGCATTGAATGGGGTGACCAAACAATGGGTTGTTTTTGTTGAGGGAGTTGTGGGAAGGGAGAATCTTCCCAAGTGGGAACGTCTTTGGGATAACTTTGCTCAAGAGGAAACCCAGAGAGGGTATGTGCATGGAAGTTCATCTAATGGTAATGATTAGGAGAATGTGGCTCTTGTTGCTAACAACAAGAAGAAGTTCAAAAAAGGTCCTAAGGCAGGAAACAAGCCGAAGGGTGAAGGAAAGAAGGACGTGAGCAAAGTCAAGTGCTTTGCATGTCACAATTTTGGGCATTATGCGGGGTAGTGTCCTAATAAGAAGAGGAAAAAGATTGCAGCTTCAGTAGAGGTTGAAGAGTTTTCCACCAAGTTCAATAAGGATTTTTCCTTAGTGGTGTGACTTTCCACTAGAGACACACATTCTAGTGTTTGGTATATTGATAGTGGTGCCTCCCGCCATATGACAGTTGTTCGTGACCATTTGACAGATCTTACACAACTTAGTGATCTTGAGGTAGTGCTTGGATATGATCGGGTGGTTAAGGTAGTTGGTAGTGGGATAGTATCATTTCAGAGGGATTCTCAACCTCCCATGTTGTTGAGAGATGTCCTATATGTTCCTGGCTTGAAGAAGAACTTGATTTTAGTTTCTACTATTGAGGAGAGGGGGTAGGAGGTGTTGTTTCGTGATGGACATGTGTTCATATTTCCCAAGTGCTCCATTATCACTTCAACCAAAGTGATTGGGACTCGACATGAGAAGTTGTACAAGCTCATGTTTTAGCCAACTAGTGCATTGTATCATACTACTAGCTGCAATGATCTTTGTGAGCCATGGCATCAAAGGATGGACCATTTGCATCATGGAGCTATGAGGATATTGAGGGAGATTATGATTGGAGTGCCATAGTTCAGTACAGAGCACCAAGAGTTGTGCAAGGGCTGTGTCTTTGGAAAGTAGACCAAGACTGTTTTTCCAAGCAATGACAGTAGAGCAACAAGTATACTTGATCTGATTCATTCTGATGTATGTGGTCCTATATATTCTATATCATTGAGTGGTTGTTTGTACTATGTCATATTTATTGATGACTTCTCTCAGAAGTATTTGATTTTCTTCATGAAGACCAAAGGATAGGTCTTCAATCAGTTCCAAGAGTTCAAAGCTCTTGTGGAGAACCAGACTGGGAGGAAAATCAGTGTATTGAGGACAGATAATGGGGGTGAGTATACCTCCAAGGATTTTAATGACTCATGTGTAGGAGAGGGCATCAAGAGGGAGTTGATTGTTCCTTACAACCAACAATAGAATGGGTTTGCTGATAGGAAGAACATGGCCATAGTTGGGGTTGTGAGAGCCATGTTGCATGATCAAGGGTTGCCACTCCTTCTTTGGGTTGAGGCATGTTACACTAGGAAGGAGGCTTTCTCTAGGAAGAAGCCTGAGGTCGGGCACTTTAGTATTTTTGGGTGCCTTACATATTCACATGTCCCTTCTAAGAATAGGACAAAGCTAGAGCCCATGACAGAAAAGGGGATTTTTTTTAGGTATAGTGAGACTTAAAAGGCTTTCTGCATATACATCTCTTCCTTGAGGAACACAACTGTGAGAAGGGATGTGAGATTTGAGGAGGATAGAGCCTTTAGGAAGTCACGAGGGAATGAGAAGGGTGAGAAGTCATCACCTCATATTCATGTGAGTCCAAAACAAACTTCAGTGATATAGAGTTCAAGTCCACCAGTTTTGGTGATGACTGATCCACAGGGCACAGGACCACAGATGTCAGGATCACAGGTTACTGATCCTCAGATTTCAGGATTGTATGCTCCAGATTCTACCACAGGTTCACAGTCTTCAGGTAATGGGGTTGAGTAGGAGGATTCCCCTCAATAAGACACTACTTCAGAGAGGAGAAATCCCAAGTGGCTTCAGGACACTCTGAAGGAGGCACACGGTTTGGTGGGGAATCCCAAGCAGGCTGTGAGGGAGAGTAAACCTCTTGAGAGATTTTATAGCTATCTTGTGATGGTGAGAAACACTATGGAGTCTGAGCCTTCCACTTTTGAGGAGGCTATCAGAAGACAGGTTTGGAGAGATGCCATGATGGAAGAGTACAATTCCATCATAAATAATGATGTTTGGGAAGTTGTTCCTAGACCTGAGGGGAAGTCAGTGGTGACTTCTAGGTGGCTCTATCAACTTAAATATGCTACAGATGGTAGCATTGAGAATTACAAAGCTCATTTTGTGGCTCGAGGGTTCTCACAGGTTGAGGGAGTTGATTATATTGAGACCTTCGCTCTAGTTGTTATATATACCGTGATCATGGTAGTGATCTCTATTGCGGCAGAGATGGGTTAGAAGATCCATCAGATGGATGTGAAGATCGCATTTCTGAATGGTCTCATACAAGAGGAGGTGTACATTGAACATCCATTGGACTTTGAGGTGCATGGTAGAGAGTCTCATATGTGCAGACTGAAGAAGGCATTGTATGGGATGAAACAAGCTCCCAGAGCTCGGTATTCTAGGATTGATTCCTACTTGCAGTAGTTGGGCTTTGAGAAGAATGAGGAGGATCCCAACCTGTACTTCATTGTGGTTGGAGAAGATCCTCTCATACTCTTTCTATATGTTGATGATTTTTTCATTACATGGGTTGAGAGACTCATTACTAGCTGCAAAGAGAGCCTTGCTTCAGAGTTCAAGATGAAAGATATTGGACTTATGCATTATTTTTTGGGGTTGGAGGTTTGGCAGGAGCGTAGACACATCTTTCTGGGATGGGGGAAGTATGATTTTGACATTATTAGGAGATTCCAGATGGAATATTGTAGGCCCATGTCCACACCCATGATTACCAACTAGAAGAAGCTCAATGCTTCTGAGTCACAGTTGGTTGATCCCACATTATATCGTTAGTTGATCGGTTTGTTGATGTATTTGGTAACACCAGACCAGATATTTGTTTTGCTTTCAACACTCTTAGTCAGTTTATGGTGGAGCTTAGGAGAGTGCATTGGATGGCAGAAAAACATGTGCTAAATTATATTTATGGTATAGTGGATTATTCCCTAGACCATATGAGAGGGGATGGAGTTCGATTGGTGGGCTATACTGATTCAGATTAGGCAGGATGTGCTAGTGACAGAAAAAGTACTTTAGGTTGTTGTTTCAGATTGGTCTTAGCAGTGGTGTCTTGGTTCAGTCAAAATCAGAAGTTAGTGGCTTTGAGTTCTGTAGAGGCTGAGTATATGGCTGCCACTTAGGAAAGTTGTGAGGTCATTTGGCTTCACAAGCTGTTGGTGGGATTATTTGGTGTGTAGTTGAGACGGACTGTGATTTATTGTGACAATCAAAGTTGTATAAAACTATTTGAGAATCCATTTTTTCATGACAGGTCGAATCACATTGAGATTTGATATCAATTCATCTGAGATTATGTTCAGAGAGGAGCAGTTGAGCTACAGTATATATCCACAGATGAGAAGGTTGCGTTCATACTCACAAAATATTTGGGGAGAGGGAAGTTTACACCTGTTAGAGATAAGATGGGGGTGATGAGTAACACCTTCCTCAGTAAGAGGGAGTGTTAAATATAATTAAAAAGTATCGAGGCAAGTGTTTATCATCACCTAGGCGCCTAGGGGTGGGAAAATGTCTAATGTGGACCCTAGTCATTTAATTCATGTGATATGAATTAAAAGTGACTTTATGACTTAGGGAAAGTGGGTGAGTGAAGTGAGTTAATCTCCACCATTAATCTTGTCCAATCTAAACCCTTGGATTAAGAAACCCTTCAACTTCCCTCATTGAGTCGCTTAGGGTAAGAAGGCACCCCCCATTTCATTTCTTCATGAGCATTTGGAGAATGTTGAGAGAGAGAGGTCGAGCTTTGGAGAAGGAGGGAAAATTTATTGCTTGAGGCATGAATTTCTAGGCAACAGTACATAATATAATTTGAGGCACAAAGTATAGCTAGCAAAGGATCATACAATATGGATTTTTTTTAGAGATTGTATAACAGAAAACGGCACAGAAATCGAGGATGTCGTACTGCAGATTTATGAGGCAGAGTTGGCACGTATTTCAAGGTTGTCGTACAATAGTTTTGACACAGAAATCAAGACAGTAGGGATTGGCATGAATTTCTGAACAAATTACATATAATTCGTACAACAAGAGGGCACAAAATTCAAGGGTCGTACAACACTGTTTTGTGGGCATGAATTTCAATATTTAAAGAACGAACCAAAAATATTTTTAAAAACCATAATAAATTAGAAATAAAAAATTTAATATATTTGTAAAATATTACAAAACGGTTAACCTTGCCATATAGCTAATAGATGGTGAGATTGAATACTCTACTCCAAATAGAGAAATTTGGTAAATAGTTAATGAAATCTTATATAGTATATTCCATCCAAAGAGTGTATCCAACATAGTATATTTCTAGAGGGAGTTTGACAATTTTTCTAAGCTCCTCAAAGGCATCCTCATATTGTAATTTTTAGTATCGATGGTTGTTGCATAGAAATTGTGGAGGAATTGCATTACACAAATGTATTAACAATAAGTATGGAGAAACATTGATAATATAACAAGTGTTGCATGGCAGCATAGTCCCTATCGGGTTGGAATGGGAATAAATGCATTGATATGGCGGGACTGAGGGAGAAATAGAAGCCTGAAGCAGTGGACACGTGGGAAGCAGCTTGAAGTACAAGTGGTATCCATGTAGAAAATTACTCGTGCCAGTGTGTCACACGCCATCCATAAGACATTGGTGTTAGCGACAATTTTTGTCTTGGGCACGAAAGTACCCAGGTCTGCAGGTTGCACAGGAGGCACCCAAGTGAAGAGCGGGAGAATCTCTGTTCGGGTTACAAGTCAAGTGAGCGGGCGAAGTTTTGTCGTCAGCGGTCGAGATCCACCTATAAACTGATCGACGGTCATTGGGACTTCGGGATGCCAAGTTGCCCGGGATTTAGCACAAAAGGTAACACCCATAGTTCAAGGTAGACCTGGGTCACTCGATCCAGTTAGGACAGGTGGCAGCTAGTCAGCATTGCGGAGATTGGTGTTTCGGGAGACAAGGGACCTCCTATTCATTGCAGCTGAAATTGCCGATCAGCGAAATGCCGAGGGCACCTTTGGAGCCGAGCCCACGGTCTTAGCACCAGGTCACATCAAGCGAACATGGGAATGAAGGCAGCCCCCTTTCAAATAATGAATGCTACCTCGGCCATTCATCTTAAGGACATGTGGCGCACTCTGTGCCATGTCGGCATTCGGGAGTTCGAGGGGTAAGTGTCCCTCGTCATTTCACATCTCAAAACCGCGAATCCCGAAATGTCGAAAGCGCCCAGAATTGGGCCCATGGTTTTGGCACCTGGTCACAAAGGAGCTGGCCTGAAGGAGGGGCACTAATGTTTACCAATTGGCAAGGTGGGTCCCCAAAGCGCCGAGAGTAATCTTAGTTCTTCACCCCGTGGGAACACATGGCACGCGATCAGGTTCCTCGCTTTTTCGCCCATCACAATTTCGAAGTGCAAGTATTAGCTCTTTCATATCCTTAAAGCACGAAGCGTTGAAGACGTCTCGGACCCGGGCCCACATTATTACTGAATTAGTTCATGACTGTCAGATCAGTGGGGGGACACGTGGTGACTGTTAGGCCCTCCCGACATTTCGCCTATCACAACTTTGAAGAGGAAAGAGCTACTCCTTCCTATCCACGAACCCCGAAACACTGAAAGCACTCAGGAAGGTAGGCATAGGATCACAGCTCGTGGTCACTTGAGGACGTTGAAAGGGCTGTTCAGAAGGGGTCAAGAGCATCGAGTTGAATTTCAGAGGGGGGGGGCATTGTGTTCCCTAGATGTCGGTTCAAAGTGGTCTAAATCCTTATACCTGCCTGAAACGAATGAAGAAAAGAGAGGGTGGTTGAAACCTCACCTCACGCATTAATTACAAGGTATGGGTGTCCCAGCTGAAAGTCTGCCCGAGATGGTCCTCTGTACTGGTTCTTTCCATGGAAGCCATGTCGAGTCTTCAACTTGTCAGGGAAGCCTGCGCACGCTAGTTCATCATTTAAGGGCTCAGCTACCCTCTGGCGAGAGCCATGCAGAATTAAGGTGGCGTATGGCAGGGGAGTGCAGGTCAGATTTGATTGAAGAGACTCCTCATCCTGAAAGTCTAGTAGGCCTCTGTTGGGAAAAGTGTTTTGAATATATATACTTAGTTTTGATATTTTTGAGGGTATCGATGGTAGAGTGAAGCTCCCGATTGTAAAGTTTTAACAGACATTCTAGTTCTCTGGTTATGTATCTGTATGTAAGATTTCTTGTTTAATAACAGACAGTTTTCTTCCCCCCATCTAGTTTTCATCTCATGCTGAGGGAGTTCATGATTGACTGATTCACATGAATTATGGAAA
>ML878824.1:11395-28563 GCA_009831015.1 Picea engelmannii
GGACATAATCACAAAAGCTTTGGGGAAAGGGAAGTTTGCACCTTTCTGAGATAAGCTTGGGGTGGTGAGTAACACCTTCCTCGGTAAGAGGGAGTGTTAAAAATAATTAAAAAGTACCTAGGCAAGTGTTTCTCATCACCTAGGCACCTAGGGGCAGGAAAATGTCCAATGTGGACCCAAGTCATTTAATTCATGTGATATGAATTAAAAGTGACTTTATGACTTAGGGAAAGTGGGTGAGTGAAGTGAGTTAATCTCCACTATTTATCTTGTCCAATCTAAACCCTTGTATTAAGAAACCCTTCAACTTCCCTCATTGAGTCGGTTAGGGTAAGAAGGCGCCCCCCGTTTCATTTCTTCATGAGCATTTGGAGAATGTTGAGAGAGAGGTCGAGATTTGGAGAAGGAGGGAAAAATTATTGCTTGAGGTGCGAATTTCTAGGCAAGAGTACATCACATAATTCGAGGCACAAAGTACAGCCAGTAAAGGGTCATACAGTACATATTTTTTTGAGAGTTCGCACAACAGAAAAGGACACAGAAATCTGGGAGGTCGTACTACAGATTTCTGAGGCAAGGTTGGCATGTATTTTAAGGCTGTTGTATAGTAGTTTTGACATAGAAATCGAGACAGTGGGAATTGAAATGAATTTCTAAGCAAATTCTATACAATTCGTACAACAAGAGGGCACGAAATTTGAGGGTCATACAGGACTGTTTTGTGGGAACGAATTTCAAGATTTAAAGAACCAACCAAAAAGATTTTGTAAAACCATAATAAATTAGGAATAAAAAGTTTTCTAGATTTGTAAAAGATTACAAAATGGTTAACCTTGCCATATAGCTAATAGATGGTGAGATTGAATACTCTACTCCAAATAGAGAAATTTGGTAAATAGTTAATGAAAATTTATATAGTATATTATGTCCAAAGAGTATATCCAACATAGTATATTTCGAGAGGGAGTTTGACAATTTTTCTAGGCTCTTCAAAGGCATCATCATATTGTAAGTTTTAGTATTGATGGTTGTTGCATAGAAATTGTGGAGGAATTGCATTACACAAATGTATTAACAATAAGTATGGAGAAACACTAATAATATAATAAGGCATTTAGTATTTTTTGTTGTTTCATGAAGATTTTGATAGCATTGCACTATACAAATGTATTAGCAATATGTATGAAGAAAGATTGATAATGTATTAGCAATACGTATAAAGAAAGATTGATAGTATAAAGTATTAGTGTAACATGTTTGAAGACATGAATTAGAAAAAAATACCGAAGAAGTGAATCACAAATTGACAAATAGCTAAAGGCTTATGTATTTAGTTGCTATCAATGAATAATAATAATAATATAATTTTTAAAATTATATTATTGCCATATGATACCTTGTTTGTCCAAATTGATAAGTAAATAAATGCACAGTAAATTAAAACCATTCAAGTAACTCAAAGCCAAAATCACATCACTCCTTATCAACATGTTAAAAGAAACCCTAACATACTAACAGAGACCCAATATTGTCATTCTTTACTCTACAAACCCTAACATATTAAGAGAGACATTATTTACTCTCTTGTTCGGTTTTAACCACTCATATCCTCCTCTTCCTCAATGTTGAGAATCTCAAAAATCCTTTGAGGGCTCTCCTCATTCATCATCTCTGAAATAGTTCAGCAGGCGACGTCAAAAATATTCTTAATATTCAAGTAGTCAGGGTTCGAAAGCCTGGCAAGTTCTAGTAGATGGATAGGCTCTTCATATTTCTCTTTGAGGTATTCCACTTCCCGCCTTTCGGCATCGTCTTCAGTTAGCCAAATATTATGATGTGAATGGTAGGTGCAATATATGATAACATCATGTAAAATATTGCTTGAAACATGAGTGACAACAATGGGTTGCTCAATCCCGACCTCCTCCATCAACCTCCTTAAAGTCTCAGACTGCAATGCCACATTCTTTCGCACAGAAAATAGTATTCCATCTGATCTCTCCAATCAAATTCAAATATCCATCTCAGGTCTAATAGCATAAAATGGGCCAATCGATTTGGAATTGCCCATGTGAAAGGGAAAGAGATGCAGTGAGAAATTTGAGTAAGAGTGAAATATGATGATTGATTATGATCACAGACCGCAACATGATGTATTGACCATAAGATTGAAGTGTGATGATTAATTATAATTCGGAACGGTAGTGCCAAAAATAGACTATATTGTTAAAAATAATTAAAAAGTACCTAGGCAAGTGTTTCTCATCACCTAGGCGCCTAGGGGTGGGAAAATGTCTAATGTGGACCCTAGTCATTTAATTCATGTGACATGAATTAAAAGTGACTTTATGACTTAGGGAAAGTGGGTGAGTGAAGTAAGTTAATCTCCACCATTCATATTGTTCAATCTAAACCCTTGGATTAAATAACCCTCCAACATCTCTCATTGAGTCGATTAGGGTAAGAAGGCACCCCCCATTTCATTTCTTCATGAGCATTTGGAGAATGTTGAGAGAGAGAGAGGTCGAGCTTCGGAGAAGGAGGGAAAACTTACTGCTTGAGGCATAAATTTCTATGCTAGAGTACAACACAAAACTCGAAGCAGAAAGGACAACCAACAAAAGGTTGTACAGTACGGATTTTTTTGAGAGGTCGTTTTAGCACCATGATTTTCATAGCTAAGGTTAGAGGTTTGTCAACAATTTGCAAAGTCATGCTTGTTAACACCCATATTGTTTTTATGCCTAGCATCATCTAACATCTCCAAGGGTCAGTTTGAAAAGGAATTTTATCATTTATTATTTCCATTTCCATTTGCAACTGCACGCTGCAAAATTTGCTACGCATTGTGCAGAGCACTTCACCGCACAAAGGATTCTGTCGCGCAGTGGATTTCGGCGCGCAGTGGATTTCATCGCGCAGTGGGTTGTCGTGCATAGGATGTTGTCGCACAGTGGATTTCGTCACGTAGTGGATTTATTCACACAGCAGTTTTCATCGCGCAGAGGATGCTTTTGCGCAGAAGACTTTCCTGCGCACATGCTACAAGTCGTATTGTGTAAATGACTGGTTTAGTGATCAAATTCAAGATCACTTTATGACCAACTAGAGAGGAATTTTGAAAATCCCTGAGAGGTTTTTGTTAAGGACAAACCAAATAATAAAAACCTCTCTCAGATTTGACAAACGTTTCATATTTTTGGACATTCGAAGGAATCTCTGAGCCTTGTTTTTTAGTTTTCATGATTTCCTTTCCGAGACATGTTTTGGCGACGCGTATTCCGACCAGCTGGAGATGAATTTGTAGAAACTAAGAGAGGTTTTTCTTTATAACGAGATGAAGTACAAAAACCTCTCTTAGTTTTGGAAAATAGTTGTTTACTATTGATATATTATGTCATCTTTAACGCTTATTTTCCCAGTTCGTTGTGCAATCTGTTGCGTCTTCTATTGTAGGTTACTGTTGCGTAGCAGACTTGTTGTCCAAGGGTGAAAGAGTGTCCAGAGATTCACATGATGACTCATAAAAACCATATGGTTGAATTTTGATCATGATCAATGACTGTAAAGAATATTTCGGTTACGATTATGATTTGACAAAGTTGGGTTTTCTATTAGTGAATCCGTTGAAGTTATTGTTATCTTTCAAAGAAAACGGATCCATGATTCTAGGAGGAAGTAGTTCGACCCTAGCAGCCAAGGGTGACATTATTTTTCTATATATGGGGATCATTTTCATGTAAAAATGGTTGGTTGGAAAAAAAATAGTGTAGACAGTGACTATTGAATGTAGCTCTGAATTCGACTGAAACTTAATGCAAAAGTCTTGAAGCTTTGATGAAAAGATTCTAACTGTGGCAATTTGATGTATTGTATTCTTTCTCTGTGTATTTACTTCCTGTATTGTTTATTCATATCTATTTTCTGTCTGAATAGGAACTTAATTTTGAACCTGGGATTCGTTGCACAGTGCCCCGAGATTCGCACCATTCAGACAAATTGTTTTCCTCTAAGTTAACACTGAATTTATCCTCAGTGGTGCTCCGAGTTGCTTCATGTGTTTTTCTCTCACCACACAAAATGATGTTTAACTGAAGATTGTTACTCATTTAGCCTTTACCCTCTCAAGTTCAATCACTAATTCATTTGTTTCTATCATTTTCTTAAATTGACTCCATTACCCAATGGTACTTTCTCTCTTGCTTGTCCTACCATCCCTTTAAAACAAAAATAGACTTTTCCTATTGCATAATCTAACCTCTGTGCATTTATTGATGAAATATTTGAGTTATTACTAGTCAGTAGACATGTGAGAGAGCCCTCTCTGGTTGTATAGGTGATAATACAATCTAAAGTTGGTTGAAACAGTTACCTTGGTCTTTCTTTGATATAGCCCAAATAAATTACCTAGTGCGAACATTTTGGCATTGTTGTCGGGGACGAAATTGAAAATTTTCCCTGGGAAAGAATGACATGGTTGAGTTCTGAGGTCTGAGAGTAGCAGAAACTTAGGCACATATTGGTTGTATTTCTTCTCTGGCGACTCCACACATCAGAAAATCAGTTGAAGGTGATTCCACTGGCAAAAGAATTCAGAGCTAAAGTTTTCATGGTGACTCCAATCAAGATTCAAATGTGATTTAAAGACTCCACTGGAAAATGAGACCTATTGACAGAGATATGGAAGGGAAGTATGAAAAGATCAGGTACTCGAGATTAAGTCTAGTTCAAGAAGTACTTTTCTTTTTTGTCAATATCTTCTTGTCCTTTCCTGAGTTTTTCAAAAGAATATTTCTTCACTTACAACATTCAAATGAAGCCTAGAGATATACCCTTGTATATCCTCCATGGAAAACTGTAAGTATACCTCCTTCTTCTTGTATAACTGATATTCACCAATCTCATTCCTATGAGCCATATGATGTTCATGATCATTATTGTGAGCTTAATGAAACCAAAGTTGAGCTTGTACCTTATGTTCTTAACCGTGCACCCTCAATAATTCAAGAAAGATACAGTCCTCTTAAATTTCCTTCCATCCTTCATGACTTTCCTCTGAAACATTATAAGTATCTTCCTAGGTTTGATGGAGAGCTTGATGGAAAATCAACTGAAAAACATATTCAGGTATTTGTGTTGGACAACTGAGAGGGGGGGGTGAATCAGTTGTTACCGTGCTTAAATAATTATGGTTCTTTTAAACTCTTTGTAGAGACACTGAATGATGATCACAATAATGTAGGGAAATAAACAATGGCACTTTTAGCATCATTCACATATATGAGAAACACATAGACAGATATTTCCCGAGGAAACCCATGCAGGGTAAAAACCTTTTTTTCTTTATATGATAAGTAATAGTTACATTATTTACAGTATCATACATATGAGCACCAACTCATAATGAGGCTACAACCTCAGTTTTGCAAGCTGCAACTTGTTGAGAGCACCAACTCTCTGTTTTCTCTAGCACCCACTAGAAGGAAGCACCAACTCCCTGGTTTCTCTAGCACCAACTAGAAGGAAGCACCAACTCCCTGGTTTCTCTAGCACTAACTAGAAGGAAGCACCAACTCCATGTGTTCAAGCACTCACTTGACCCTTTAAGGACACCAGTCCTCCCTAGCTCCTCCCAACCACCCTTAAATATAAATCTTTGCTACTGGAACTTATTACAGTGATATGATGTTCAACAATGGCTTACCAGACTCATCAATGTTCTGCTGCTTTTTGTTGCTCTGTCTGCCTCATTGCCTTTCTGCACACATCACTTGCGTTGTATGTTCTTCCTCTTTTTATGCTCTGTGTGCCATGTCCATTCACTGCACAGTTCCTCTTATGTGTTATTTAGTTGTTGCACTCTCCTCCTTCTTCACACATGAATCACCTTCACCAACAACAACCACAGCAAACTCCAACAGCAACTGCAACCCCATCTCTTCTCTGTACCGTGTATTTATAGCTTTTGTGCACCTTGTGCATGCAATGTTCGCAATGCCTCTGCATGCTGACTTCGTGTCATTATCCTCCACCTCTCGAGTGCTCTGTCTGATCATCATCGTGACTCTTCAGCTTCTCTGGCCATTTTCCTACGCATTCAGCATCACTGGATGTTATGTTGAGATTCCTCAACCTCTCTGGCAGTTGAGACTCTTCGTCTTCTCTGTGATAGTCGAGCTCACCTTCTCTGTTTTAGTTACAGGCTTCCATGCTCATCCATCTATCAATCCCTTCTAAGAATAGTCTTCCTTCATTTGGACGAAGCTTGGAGACTCTTCATCTCCTCTGGCGATCACACAGGGGTCTCTTCGAATTCTCTAGCAGACGCCATCAAAGGTTTCTGGTAGTTTCACTGTGTCGTGCATCAGTAGCCCTCCGATCATATTCCAATTTATCCGCATCGTTGGATGAACTTTATTAATCTTGCTTTTAAATCAGGTTTCGGCATTTCGGCATTCCTGATGTTCAATGTTCTTGTCTCTTACAAATCCTGATCCACAAAATTCCGTAAAGCAGTCAGATCAACGATCCAGATCATATTTAGATCTGGCGGTTCAGATTAAGTCGGGATTTCACTCATCGCAATTTCGACACTCTGGACATTCGGTGTTTTTGTCACTTCAAATTCCCGATCCTCGATACTCCATAAAGAAGTCAGATCAACGGTCCAGATCACATCTTTATTCAACAAATGCGATTAAATCATGATTTCACATATTGCGAAATTGGGATTCCTGATGTTAAAAAACTTTGACATCTCCAACTTTTGATCCCCGAAACTCCGACATGGTGTCCATCTGCTGACGTCACACGTGGATTGACACGTGTTGAATACTGCCACGTGTCACTATGATCCGTGACTTACATGTGCCTGAAATGTTGAAATCAGTCTGACACTTGTCATTACCTGGTTGTGACACGTGTTCCTAGCTGACGTGGTCTGCTGACGTCAGTCGGGTCGATGGTTCAGATGTGATCTTGATTTGACGGCTCAAATTACGTCAAGATTTTTCATATAGAGAAATCAGGATTCCTATTTCATTGTTTCTTTGACATTTCCAACACGTGATCCTTGAAACTCCGATCAACGGTTCAGATGTGATCTTGATTTGACGGCTCAGATTACGTCGGGATTTTTCATATCGAGAAATTGGGATTCCTGTTGTATTGTTTCTTTGACATTTCCAACACGCAATCCTCAAAACTCCGATCAACGGTTCAGATGTGATATTGATTTGACGGCTCAGATTACGCCAGGATTTTTCATATCGAGAAATCGGGATTCCTATTGCATTGTTTCTTTGACATTTCCAACACACAATCCTCGAAACTCCGATCAACGGTTCAGATGTGATCTTGATTTGACGACTCAGATTACGTCGAGTTTTTGTGAACCCTCTACTCCTTGTACTTTTAAAGATCATGTTGGTTTTCCTCAATCCAACGGTGATCGGATCCTGCGCTTGGATCTAACGCCTGAGATCTATCCTCCTCTTCAGTGCGCTCTTTTTGTCTTTATTCAGATCTGATGACCCTCATGCTATCGGGAATTTTGGATGGGATCCAACGATCAGAAATGCTTCTCGGGCCTTCGATAATTTTGTCAATGTTGCGTTGCCTTCGATCATTCGATCTTCCTGGACTTATCTTTTGTTTGCATGTCGATCACAAACTGCATGTACTCATGCCATCTTCACCATTGTACTTGCCATCAATGACAAGCATTCGCTGTCTGTTAAATATTTGCCAACAATCCTCTGTACATTCTTCCTGTACTTATGCCATTCGCTCTTCCTGTACTTATGCCATTCGTTGTCTGTTAAATATTTGCCAACACTTTGAGCATTTCATAGACCTTTTTGATATCGAACATGATGATGTGTCTATGAGGGCCTTTTTTCAGTCCTTACAAGGATATGCCAAAGCATGGTTCAGACATTTGTAGCCTCAGTCGATTAGCTCGTGGGATGAACTGAGGGAATATTTCTATAGGTTTTGGGGTGAGAGAAAGGCATGGGATCTACTCCTTTTAGATTTTTATGCCATGAGAAGAATGAAAGATGAAACCATCTCAAATTTTAGCAGGAGGTTTGCTAGTCTTTATTATAAACTGTCTAAAGAAGTCCAACCTCTTGAAATTGTTGTCGTGCTCCATTATGTAACAACCTTTCAATCAAACTTATATTTTCTTTTGATGGAGAGGAAGTCTATGTCTTTGCAATAGATGTTCAACAATGCTCATGAAGTTGAAGACAATATTCAAGCATGTAAAACAGATTCGAAATGAGGAGTTGGATTCTAAAGAACATGACAATGAATATGAACAAAGAATAGTTGATTTGAATCTTGAGAAGAGGGTTAATAATATCATATGTCCTCTTGAAGCTTTAAATTTTGATGATTTTGCAAAAGATTATATCCCACTTATTGAAAAAGAAGGTGCTAATTTAGCTTTTGATCCATCTCATGATAAGCACGACGCTGATTGTTTTATGTATTCATTTGTAGATAGTCAAGAAAATGAATTTGCAAATTAGTTTGTTGAAGAGCAGGTTGATGTCCCAATCTTTTTCTTGTTATATGACATTGCAGAGGTTGTTGATTTGTCTTTATATGATGAATATGATGATGATTATGATGTTGACTTCCTAGAACAACCAGCTGCATATTATATATCAAAAAATGTTCCTTTCCAACAATGTAATGAGAGGAATCAACCTACATATCACAGTTACAAATAAGAATATGAAGAAAGTATCGAATCAGCTGAAGGAAAATCTTTAACTTTATGCTTTGCTTCATTTAAATTGTTGAAAGAAAAATTAAAGATCATCATTGAGGCAAAGGAATGTGTGCTAATGCAAAATCACACTGATTCGTGGGGGAAAAATTGACAAGAAATTGTAACAATATCCTCATGTGTTTGATGACCCTGTTATTTGTTATGTAGAGGGTCTTGTCAATTCAAAATTGCAGCCATTGGTCAAAGATGGATCTGAAAATGAGTATGTTCAGCAATCCAAAGAAATTGAAAAATGTGCATACGACAGTAGTGAAGAAAATGAAGAAGGTTTTGAATTAGGTGAAAGAACCTTGCCATTGTGTTTTGCTTCTTTTGAATTGCTGAAGCAAAATGTTTATAATGTTTCAAATCAGAAATCCTCCATGCATGATGTTGAATATGAAGAAAGTAGTAGACTTGCAAATGGAAATTGTCTTCCATTATGTTTTTCTTCCTTTGAATTGTTGAAAGTAAATCATGAGATAACAGAGGAAGTAGTGAAGTCTGACTCCATTCACAATGACATTGTTTTACATGAGAAAATTGTTATCAGTGAAGAGGATCAACAACCTTCTCATACTTTTAGTGACCCTGTTGTTGATTACATGGAAGGTTATTTCAGTTCAGATTTGCAGCCTGTGTTCAACTACCAGCTTGGAAATAAATATGATGGTCAATCAACATCGGTGTTAGATATGGATTGTTTGCCACTAGGGGTTTCATTTCAGCCAGCATTGTCTTCTAATTATGAAGATTGTTATTTCCAACAGTCTCAACATATTTTTCAGCCTTTTGTTGTAATCAATGGGTTGAATTACATGAAAACAAGGATGCAGTGGAAGGGGTGAAACATGATTGTTGTTTTATGTATGTTCTGGAAGATCCATTTGCAGTTTTTTTAGAGGCGGAAAATAGTCCCAATGTTTTCAATTTTTTGAGATTTGAATTTATAGATAAATTTTTGAATGACTTATCAGTAAACATGCTTTGGAGCAAGCATGTGCAAAGAAAGAAAAAAGTGGATAAAGTGCTTGCATGGTTGCAATGGCATTTTGATTTCACTTGATTGGCATCTTTTTCAGTAGTTAGGGTAGGTAGGAGTGTGAATAAGCTCAGTACTACGAGCATTTCTTTTGGCAATCTACAGTTTTCATGTTCAACTTAGTTTTGGATTTTAGTTTGGAGCATATACAGCTTTGGGTTTTCAGCAGATGGAGGTTACAAGTTACAGTTGGAAAGTTGAGTTTGGGAGTAGCCCAATGGATAGCCGTCTGGTCTACTGTTATTTTCTACCTCACAGGGAGGATACCATCCTCGTTGGAGCCAGTTGTTAGCACCATGATTTTCATAGCTAAGGTTAGAGGTTTGTCAACAATTTGCAAAGTCATGCTTGTTAACACTCGTATTATTTTTATGCCTAGCATCATATAACATCTCCAAGGGTTAGTTTCAAAAGGAAGTTTATCATTTATTATTTTCATTTCCATTTTCAATTGTGTGGTGCAAAATCTGCTACGCGCTGTGCAAAGCACTTCACCACGCAAAGGATTTTGTCACGTAGTGGATTTCATTACACAGAGGATGTCATCGCGCATGGGATTTTGTCATGCAGT
The DNA here is from genome assembly GCA_009831015.1 of Picea engelmannii. Taxonomy (NCBI): domain Eukaryota; kingdom Viridiplantae; phylum Streptophyta; class Pinopsida; order Pinales; family Pinaceae; genus Picea; species Picea engelmannii. The sequence continues at coordinate 21,791 of ML878824.1, forward strand.
GGGATGTAGTGCATAAGATGTTTTCACGCAGTGGATTTCGTCGCGCAGTGGATTTCATCGTGCAGTCGGTTGTCATGCATGGGATGCTACCACGCATAAGATGTTGTCGCGCAGTGGATTTCATCGCGTAGTGGGTTGTCACGCATAGGATGTTGTCGCGCATAGGATGCTATCGTGTAGTGGATTTTGTCACGTAGTGGATTTCTTCACGCTGGGGATTTCGTCGCATAGAGGATGCTTTCGCACAGAAGATTTTCCTGGGCACAGGCTACAAGTCGCGTTGCGCAAATGACTGGTTTAGCGGTCAACTTCAAGATCACTTTCTGACCAACTGGAGAGGAATTTTGAAAATCCCCAAGAGGGTTTTTTTGAGGACAAACCAAATAATAAAAACCTCTCTCAGATTTGAAAAACGTTTCATATTTTGGGAGATTCAAAGGAATATTTGAGCCCTATTTTTCAGTTTTCGTGATTTCCTTTTCGAGACATGTTATGGCGACGCGTATTCCGGCCAGCTGGAGATGAAGTTAGAGAAACTGAGAGATTTTTTTCTTTATAACGAGCTTAAATGCAAAAACCTCTCTCAATTTTGGAAAATATTTTATTATTATTGAGATATTATGTCATATTTAACGTCTATTTTCCCAGTTCGTTGCGCAATCCGCTGCATTTTCTGTTGTAGGTTATTGTTGCATAGCAGACTTGTTGTGCAAGGGTGACAGAGTGTCTAGAGATGCACACAATGACTCATCACAACCATATGGTCTAATTTTGATCATGATCAATGACTGTAAATAATATTTCGGTTACGATTATGATTTGGCAAAGTCGGGTTTTCTATTTTTAATGAATCTATTGAAGTTATTGTTCTCTTTCAAAGAAAATGGATCCATGATTCTAGGAGGAAGCAGTTCGACCCTAGTAGCCAAGGGTGACATTAGTTTTCTATATATGGGGATCATTTTCATGTAAACAGGGTTGGTTGGAAAAAAAAACAGTGTAGACAGTGACTATTGAATGTAGCTCTGAATTCAACTGAAACTTAATGCAAAAGTCTTGAAGCTTTGATGAAAAGATTCTAACTATGGCAGTTTGATGTATTGTATTCTTTCTCTGCATACGTACTTCCTGTATTCTTTATTCATATATATTTTATGTCTGAATAGGAACATAATTTCGAACCTGGGATTCGTTGCGCAGTGCCCCGGGATTCGTGCCATTCAGACAAACTGTTTTTCTATAAGTTAACTCTGAATTCATCCTCAGCGGTGCTCCGAGTTGCTTCATTTGTTTTTCACTCACCACACACAACGATTTTTAACTAAATATTGTTGCTCATTTAGCCTTTATCCTCTCAAGTTCAGTCACTAAATCATTTGTTTCTATCTTCTTTTTAAATTGACTCCTTTGCCCAATGGTAGTTTCTCTCTTGCTTGTCCTACCATCCCTTTTAAACAAAAATAAACTTTTCCTATTGCAGAATCTGACCTCTGTTCATTTATTGATGAAATATTTGAGTTATTACCAGTCATTAAACACGTGAGACAGCCCTCTCAGGTTTTATAGGTCAGAATACAATCTAAAGTTGGTTGAAATAGTTACCTTGGTCTTTCTTTGATACAGCGAAAAGAAATTCTTGAGTGTTAATAGGTCGTACAACATTAAAAGGGCATAGAAATCGAGGAGGACGTACTGCATAGTTTTTAGGCAAAGTTGGCATGTATTTCAAACCTGTCGTACAACAATTTTGACACAAAAATCGAGACAACAGGGAATTGCACGAATTTATGAGAAAATTTCATACAGTTCGTACAACAAGAGGGCACAAAATTAGAGGGTCGTAAAACATTGTTTTCTAGGCACGAATTTCAAAACAATTTGGCATTGTTTTCAAGGAATATTTTTGGGTACGTTATTAAGATATGTTTGTGTGATTTGCTAATAATTTGATTGATGTAAATATCATTTTCTCAGAGCTCTGGAAATAATAAAAAGGCCCTCTCTCACTGGTTTTCCCCTTGTGGGATTTTCCAAGGTCAATGTTAGACCAAAAATATTTGTGTCTATAATTTATAGGTTAGTGTGTTACTGATAGAATTATTTAGTTATGCATTTAATGTTGTTCAGAATCCTCATGTTTCATTTATCAGAATTTTTTATATGCTGAGAAATTGTTATTGTTATAAAACTGGGTTTTTGGGCATTAAATAATGATTAGTCTCAATGAGAGTTCAAACTCGGCGGAGTCTGAAAATTTTACATGCTATCATAGTTGAGTTGAAGAGGAATGTAGAATTAAATCAGTCATACAAAGAGCAGGACAGAAGTTACTTCACCGGACATAATCTTGGAAAAAAAAAATTCAACCGAGAAGGGTCAATGGCTACAGGTTTAAGAATTGAGGACAGACTTGATGGGGCAGTAACTTTTGGTACTTGGAAGGAGAGAATGATTTTTCTTCTACATGAGAGTGAGTTAGGGTACATTGTTGAGAACTCCACAACGAACCCGGTAATAGTGCCTACAGATGCTACACTTCTGGCAGCATATGCCAAGAAGAGTATGAAGGCTAAAAGAATCATCCTTGATGCCATCAAGGACCATTTGATTCCTCATGTGGCAAGGAAGAAAAATGCCAATGAGATGTGGGAGTCCTTGATGAAGTTGTATCAAAGTGAAAATGAGAACCAGAATATGGTTTTGAGAGAGAAACTGAAGAGCATTAGAATGACCAAGGCCGAAAATGTGGTCACATATCTTACAAGGTTGACATAGGTAAGAGATGAACTTGGTGTTGGTTTGGAGGCCATTATTGACAGTGAACTTGTGAGGACAGCATTGAATGGGGTGACCAAACAATGGGTTGTTTTTGTTGAGGGAGTTGTGGGAAGGGAGAATCTTCCCAAGTGGGAACGTCTTTGGGATAACTTTGCTCAAGAGGAAACCCAGAGAGGGTATGTGCATGGAAGTTCATCTAATGGTAATGATTAGGAGAATGTGGCTCTTGTTGCTAACAACAAGAAGAAGTTCAAAAAAGGTCCTAAGGCAGGAAACAAGCCGAAGGGTGAAGGAAAGAAGGACGTGAGCAAAGTCAAGTGCTTTGCATGTCACAATTTTGGGCATTATGCGGGGTAGTGTCCTAATAAGAAGAGGAAAAAGATTGCAGCTTCAGTAGAGGTTGAAGAGTTTTCCACCAAGTTCAATAAGGATTTTTCCTTAGTGGTGTGACTTTCCACTAGAGACACACATTCTAGTGTTTGGTATATTGATAGTGGTGCCTCCCGCCATATGACAGTTGTTCGTGACCATTTGACAGATCTTACACAACTTAGTGATCTTGAGGTAGTGCTTGGATATGATCGGGTGGTTAAGGTAGTTGGTAGTGGGATAGTATCATTTCAGAGGGATTCTCAACCTCCCATGTTGTTGAGAGATGTCCTATATGTTCCTGGCTTGAAGAAGAACTTGATTTTAGTTTCTACTATTGAGGAGAGGGGGTAGGAGGTGTTGTTTCGTGATGGACATGTGTTCATATTTCCCAAGTGCTCCATTATCACTTCAACCAAAGTGATTGGGACTCGACATGAGAAGTTGTACAAGCTCATGTTTTAGCCAACTAGTGCATTGTATCATACTACTAGCTGCAATGATCTTTGTGAGCCATGGCATCAAAGGATGGACCATTTGCATCATGGAGCTATGAGGATATTGAGGGAGATTATGATTGGAGTGCCATAGTTCAGTACAGAGCACCAAGAGTTGTGCAAGGGCTGTGTCTTTGGAAAGTAGACCAAGACTGTTTTTCCAAGCAATGACAGTAGAGCAACAAGTATACTTGATCTGATTCATTCTGATGTATGTGGTCCTATATATTCTATATCATTGAGTGGTTGTTTGTACTATGTCATATTTATTGATGACTTCTCTCAGAAGTATTTGATTTTCTTCATGAAGACCAAAGGATAGGTCTTCAATCAGTTCCAAGAGTTCAAAGCTCTTGTGGAGAACCAGACTGGGAGGAAAATCAGTGTATTGAGGACAGATAATGGGGGTGAGTATACCTCCAAGGATTTTAATGACTCATGTGTAGGAGAGGGCATCAAGAGGGAGTTGATTGTTCCTTACAACCAACAATAGAATGGGTTTGCTGATAGGAAGAACATGGCCATAGTTGGGGTTGTGAGAGCCATGTTGCATGATCAAGGGTTGCCACTCCTTCTTTGGGTTGAGGCATGTTACACTAGGAAGGAGGCTTTCTCTAGGAAGAAGCCTGAGGTCGGGCACTTTAGTATTTTTGGGTGCCTTACATATTCACATGTCCCTTCTAAGAATAGGACAAAGCTAGAGCCCATGACAGAAAAGGGGATTTTTTTTAGGTATAGTGAGACTTAAAAGGCTTTCTGCATATACATCTCTTCCTTGAGGAACACAACTGTGAGAAGGGATGTGAGATTTGAGGAGGATAGAGCCTTTAGGAAGTCACGAGGGAATGAGAAGGGTGAGAAGTCATCACCTCATATTCATGTGAGTCCAAAACAAACTTCAGTGATATAGAGTTCAAGTCCACCAGTTTTGGTGATGACTGATCCACAGGGCACAGGACCACAGATGTCAGGATCACAGGTTACTGATCCTCAGATTTCAGGATTGTATGCTCCAGATTCTACCACAGGTTCACAGTCTTCAGGTAATGGGGTTGAGTAGGAGGATTCCCCTCAATAAGACACTACTTCAGAGAGGAGAAATCCCAAGTGGCTTCAGGACACTCTGAAGGAGGCACACGGTTTGGTGGGGAATCCCAAGCAGGCTGTGAGGGAGAGTAAACCTCTTGAGAGATTTTATAGCTATCTTGTGATGGTGAGAAACACTATGGAGTCTGAGCCTTCCACTTTTGAGGAGGCTATCAGAAGACAGGTTTGGAGAGATGCCATGATGGAAGAGTACAATTCCATCATAAATAATGATGTTTGGGAAGTTGTTCCTAGACCTGAGGGGAAGTCAGTGGTGACTTCTAGGTGGCTCTATCAACTTAAATATGCTACAGATGGTAGCATTGAGAATTACAAAGCTCATTTTGTGGCTCGAGGGTTCTCACAGGTTGAGGGAGTTGATTATATTGAGACCTTCGCTCTAGTTGTTATATATACCGTGATCATGGTAGTGATCTCTATTGCGGCAGAGATGGGTTAGAAGATCCATCAGATGGATGTGAAGATCGCATTTCTGAATGGTCTCATACAAGAGGAGGTGTACATTGAACATCCATTGGACTTTGAGGTGCATGGTAGAGAGTCTCATATGTGCAGACTGAAGAAGGCATTGTATGGGATGAAACAAGCTCCCAGAGCTCGGTATTCTAGGATTGATTCCTACTTGCAGTAGTTGGGCTTTGAGAAGAATGAGGAGGATCCCAACCTGTACTTCATTGTGGTTGGAGAAGATCCTCTCATACTCTTTCTATATGTTGATGATTTTTTCATTACATGGGTTGAGAGACTCATTACTAGCTGCAAAGAGAGCCTTGCTTCAGAGTTCAAGATGAAAGATATTGGACTTATGCATTATTTTTTGGGGTTGGAGGTTTGGCAGGAGCGTAGACACATCTTTCTGGGATGGGGGAAGTATGATTTTGACATTATTAGGAGATTCCAGATGGAATATTGTAGGCCCATGTCCACACCCATGATTACCAACTAGAAGAAGCTCAATGCTTCTGAGTCACAGTTGGTTGATCCCACATTATATCGTTAGTTGATCGGTTTGTTGATGTATTTGGTAACACCAGACCAGATATTTGTTTTGCTTTCAACACTCTTAGTCAGTTTATGGTGGAGCTTAGGAGAGTGCATTGGATGGCAGAAAAACATGTGCTAAATTATATTTATGGTATAGTGGATTATTCCCTAGACCATATGAGAGGGGATGGAGTTCGATTGGTGGGCTATACTGATTCAGATTAGGCAGGATGTGCTAGTGACAGAAAAAGTACTTTAGGTTGTTGTTTCAGATTGGTCTTAGCAGTGGTGTCTTGGTTCAGTCAAAATCAGAAGTTAGTGGCTTTGAGTTCTGTAGAGGCTGAGTATATGGCTGCCACTTAGGAAAGTTGTGAGGTCATTTGGCTTCACAAGCTGTTGGTGGGATTATTTGGTGTGTAGTTGAGACGGACTGTGATTTATTGTGACAATCAAAGTTGTATAAAACTATTTGAGAATCCATTTTTTCATGACAGGTCGAATCACATTGAGATTTGATATCAATTCATCTGAGATTATGTTCAGAGAGGAGCAGTTGAGCTACAGTATATATCCACAGATGAGAAGGTTGCGTTCATACTCACAAAATATTTGGGGAGAGGGAAGTTTACACCTGTTAGAGATAAGATGGGGGTGATGAGTAACACCTTCCTCAGTAAGAGGGAGTGTTAAATATAATTAAAAAGTATCGAGGCAAGTGTTTATCATCACCTAGGCGCCTAGGGGTGGGAAAATGTCTAATGTGGACCCTAGTCATTTAATTCATGTGATATGAATTAAAAGTGACTTTATGACTTAGGGAAAGTGGGTGAGTGAAGTGAGTTAATCTCCACCATTAATCTTGTCCAATCTAAACCCTTGGATTAAGAAACCCTTCAACTTCCCTCATTGAGTCGCTTAGGGTAAGAAGGCACCCCCCATTTCATTTCTTCATGAGCATTTGGAGAATGTTGAGAGAGAGAGGTCGAGCTTTGGAGAAGGAGGGAAAATTTATTGCTTGAGGCATGAATTTCTAGGCAA
>WSFP011474751.1:0-17167 GCA_009831015.1 Picea engelmannii
ACCAAAACTTATAGATAGTTCAGTTCACATATTTTGATAGATGCATGAATGAAAAACAACTAAACATGTTTTTCCACCCTATCTTTGACTTTCAAGTTGCAATATTGGGTGATAAAACTATTTCATGTGATGGGAAATAGTATAAGGTAGAATTGGGCCTCCACAATTAGGGATAGAAGTTAAGTTAGAGTGGATAAAAATATTTCAAACTAAGAACATCACTTTATTTGTTCAACGCCTATGTTACACCTATGGCTATAGAATTTGTTGGCTAAGATAGTCCTTAGAAACAATATCACAGTCTATTTATGGAACATTAATATATCAATGGTAGGAACTTGATTCATGTCAATATTAATTGTAGTAGAGTCATAATAGTTTTCCACCATGTTTCTTGCATCCTTATTAGTAATAGGATGGAGGGAAACAATGGTGAGAATAACTTTCTGATCATAGTCTACAATAGTAAGAAACATTGGGAAACAATGGTGAGAATAACTTTCTGATCATAGTCTACAATGGTGAGAATAACTTTTTGATCATAGTCTACAATGGTGAGAATAGATTTCAATTTCCCCCATTCCTCCTTGTCCCTTATATCCATCTTTTATTGTGATATCTTCTCTTTCTCTATAGATTTCCTTCTTTGAATCTAAAGGTAACGTAATAGTATTAGTAGGAACTAGAGGATTATGTCCAATATTGTTGGGATGATAGTGCAATTCATATACATTGAACATTTTTATAGCATATTCTAAGGTAAATATTCTTAGGTTAGCCATAGAGGTAATATGAAAGGTTTGACTTCCAGTCCATAAAGCCTAATCATTTTTTAATCTTTGGACAGAAGCCAATCACCCACTTCATAATTTCTCGTCCATATGTAAGATCTTCATTTATTCCACAAGAATTCAAGGATTGTGTTCACCTCTCATTAAGAATAACACCATATACATGAATTTATCAATATAATATTTGAATCCTACATGTTGACCATGAAAGCTTACTAATGGAGCCATTTTCTCATAGCAGTCCATGGATTCCATGTATGGCAATGGATAACTATGTCGTCAAGTGTCAATTAATTCTAGTAATTGTACTCTCATTAAAATTGTGAAAATGGAGGATGAAATATATCATTTATAGAGTTTCTAAAGGACGAAACTGAGTCCCATGTCAAATATTAGACCATGTATCACCTATGTGCTTGAAATTACTCCAAATACACCTTTGTACTCTTCCTTGGGTGAAGAAATTCGACTATTATGGGCCCAACTTGACCAAACTAGCTCTTGAAGTGATTATGCAATTCATTGGGATATGTAATTTACTACATTTTGGTGTAACAAGAATTATGTGAGTATCAAAGGATTTATGACACAATTGTGCACCCCATGATTTAAGATGCCACACAGTTCTCCATTTGGTCGGATTTAAAGTTTGACTTTGATCCTCCATGAATAATTTATCCTTTATCCATATTGTTTTCTTCTATATAGTGGTTAATGCTTCCATGTTTCAACTATGCTAAAGTAGCCACAAATAAAAGAAGAGTCTTATGGAAACTCATTAGCCATCCATCTCCAGAATGTTTCTTACTTATTTAAATAATTGGATGCATAAGTATTGTCCAACCCAAGTAGATGGGCATCTAAGTGAAGTGAAAAGATCCTAATTAGACAAGAGCCTTATGGTTTTATATTCATGACTATTGTTTGATTTCAATGTGAATTTCCATTTTAATATTTTAATATTTTAATGGTATTTTTTATTGTTTTGTATCAAAATGAAATGGGTTGAAATATCTTGCAAGACTGCTTCCATTTATATGGATAATTAGCTCATATTTGTTGTCATTAGAAGTGCACACATAGTAATCAATCAAGAAATTGTCTCTTTGCTATAAACCTCTTGCTCCTTCCCATAGCTAGGTTTCATCGAAGTTTAAATTCTTGCATTTCATTTTCCTCTTGCATGGTTTAAAGAATCGAGTCCAAATGTCATCAATTTCATGACCACTCCTTTGAGTAACAACAACCTAAAATCAAGCGCTAATTAAAATATATCTAGAAAATTTAATTTCTAGGGCTCTTCAAACCCATCTTATCTTAGGTGTAGATCTTCAGAATAGGATTGTCAGAATAACTTTCCAAAGATGCTAAAAAAACATAGAGCTTTTAGTTAGGAAGTGAAATAAAGTTTCTATATCACTGACTTTGGGAATCCCTTCTAATACAAGGGTCAAGCACAAGGTCGCATTGGGGCCGGTAGAGTAATCAACCATGCTTTGTTGGCCTTGTTGTAGTGGTTTCATGTATTATGGCGATCACTTGGGAGAAACCCATCTCTATGAGGAATCTCTCAAAGTTGTTTCGAGATTAGTTACCCTTCCCTTGCGCATAAATAGGATTTTTCATTGTCCCCCCTCTGCTTTGGCATAGTAGGTGGTACCATAGAGGCCATAATATTTTAGACATCCTACCCGAGGTGACAACACAGTGAAGGTGGTGTTGTACCTAGGATAAAAGTTGGGTAGAGTCACTCGAACTCCTTGGAGGGTTTCCCACTGCTCGATGAGGTAGCTCGCACCAGGGCATTAGTTCATTAAGTAGGTTGTCAACATAACTTTCCCAACCACTGAAACTCAGCCCCTTCGCGCATCGATCCTGCGATGTTGGATTCCATCACCAACTAGTGCTTCTTTGTGAGAAGATTTGTTTGCATGCTTGACTCCTATATTAATTAGCGTGTGTTTTTTGTTCTCTTTAGTAGGCCTTGGGATTGAGTCTGTGTATAATGGCATCAGTTTTGAGTTCTTCCAACCAACATCATGTCTCATTACTGATCCGATGGTTTCCAATCAAAGTTAATAATTTAGGTGAAAATAAATGTTCTTTCTTCTTAAGCCCATATTTCTCAATTTTCTTTCTTATTATACATTTTTTATTCATTTTTTTTAAAAGACTGACATAATCATTTATGCGGATTTCTTTCTAATAGTCTGTATATTGATTTCTGAAGGGGTCTTCACCATCTAGCTTCTCTGATTTGATTATTTGTTGTTACAAGTGACAAATGATTTTGGAAACACACTAGTTATTAGTGTTCTAACCAATTATCAACCATGTGTTTGGATTATGTATTTTGGTTGTCTTAACATCTACTAATAAAGACTATGTTTCTAGGAATATATATTACTTCTCTTTCTATTTTATGATACAACACCTTGTTTACACTTTTGTTCCAGAAGCTTTCATTTTTTTATGATTATTTTACTTCAATTTATTTGTACAAATCTTTCCTTGGATAATTATTGTGAATAATGTACAACTACATTTATTTTGTTTTACATTGTTTTGTTTTATTAGTTTTTTTAACTTAAATTTATTATTTCTAACAACTTGTAACCTAGATTTTAATTTATGATAGAAACTTGTATCTTAGGGTTTTATTCAAAATACCATATTTTATCTCAATTACCTAATGAATTTTTCATTAACATGAAGCTCATATTAAAATTGATCTCACAACATTAAGGAGACCTAACACCCCTAAGGCGGAAGAGATCCATTAACTATATCGATAAATTTATTTTCCAATGAATAGTTGGTTTTAGGGATTCGTTAGCACTGAAAGTCACACTTTGACTGCTAAAGTGTAAGCTCACCACCCGTTAGGATATTAAAGATAATTTTTTATGATAAGGAGGCAAATGGATGAAAACTCAGGAAAATAATGCCAATCACAACTTACTCCATACAATATGCACCAACAAATAAGTATTTGAGTAACTTAGATCAGGATTTAAGAAATAAAGTGGATAGGTGGAAGACTCAATAAGAAAGATGTAATATCCCTACCATCTACATCGGGTAGTACTGACAGACATATGAAGAAAAACCCTTTGAAACAAGAACTTCTTATAATCAAAGAGGAAACTCTGATATAATTATAAATAGTATCACAATAGATCCTCCATTGCAACAAAGATACAATTAAGCCAATTGAAGCATTCAATAGACTACAATCATAATTAGATAGAAATAATATGATAAGTAAAAAGGATTGATTTCTATTATCCAAAGTGTCACAGGTATGGTACATACAATAGGAGATATTTTATGTTACATAGACAACATCAAAAGTATGAGTCTCTTTCACTCCATTCAAACCTTCTTCCAGTCTTAAAATTCCTATATTATAGTATAGACTATCATTGACAACTTTACAATTTGAATAACAAATCCTGCATAGGATTCCTATGCCTAAAGATCACGTGACTACAACTATACAACAGAAAATAAAACATAATGCTAAAATTCGAGCTAATGTTGGCAACGTTTGCAACGTCTTATTTATGGCTGATGAAGTGTCCCTTTGAGCGCATATTCCTTTGGAAGGTGTTCTATCATCCTGCAACTGAACTTCATAAAACTGAATCACATCCATATTTGGCACCTAGAAGTTGTTCCTCCCTTCAAAACACCAAAACATGAGTTTGCAGTACCAGGTGTTGTGAACTTTCCTGTAGTAGCTTATTTCATTTGATAAAGTCTTAAGACATTCCAAAAACTATATCCAGTGCCCCAAAATGTTGTAACAACTTATAATCTTGGTACATGACTAGAAGAGAACATCCCAGTAGTTAAACATGATTTATAAGCATAACCATCCTAAAAAATGAAAAATGCATAAAACATGAAACTTGTCAAAAACTGATATTGGTTAAGGAGGTTCAACTTCTTCATTTTTCAACTTTGGAGCTTCTCCTGGTAGCAACCTTAGCCAACATGTCCATATTTCTCTTGGCTAACTCTTCTTTGAAAGGTTGTAGTTGTGGCTTTATCTTTCTGATTTGAGCTTGGTGAGCGTTATTTTTCCTATAGAGATTTATGAGTTGTCTGAGGAGGGGTAAAAATCTCTTATCTAAGAAATTAGCCTTATCAATGGTATCATGATGCATATCAAACATTTCCTTAATCTCTCTCCTAGCATTTGAATCTTCTTTCTTCAAACTATAAATGTCAACTCTTTCTTCCTTGAGTTGCCTCCTAAATCTCTTAAAAGTGGGATTGCTCTCTTCTTGAGGAGTAGTGATATCAACAATTTCAATGGGATCTTCAACATATATGGATTTACCTTTCCTCTTGGTTGAAACTCCTACTGCATCATCCTTCACAGAGATTTATTCCTTGGTTGTTTCTTTGGTAAAAGGCCTCCTAACTTTGACCTTTCCAGTTGCAATGGGTGAAGGAAAAACCAACTTTCTTCCTCTTAGACCTTTGGATTTACTTGAAGGAACCTTTACAGGAGTGGGATATATCACAGGTGAAGTTTCCCCGTGTGAAGGTTGTCAAGGCTCTCCTACTTATGTTTCCTTTGTAGCTTTGTCAGCTTTACCAGTCATAGTACCCCTTTTCCTCTTGATGGCCTCTCAACACACAGTCTTATTTACATGAGTAGGACTTTGTATCTTTGACTGTGGAGTAGGGGCAATATTTAGTTGAAATTGTGATGAAGTAAGGAATGATTCCCAATCAGTGTTTGTCTTCCTCAACTCTTTTATCACCATCATATTCATTATGAAAGAATGGAAGACACTTGTGTCTACTTGTTTTGATTTATCTTGAACCCTATCATACATTTCTCCAATGCTTCTAAACAGGTAGAATGGGAGGTCCATAGCTTCTTTCCCTGTGACATGTAGCAACAAACTTATGTGGTATTGGTATATCATGTCAAATCTCCCTTGACAGGTGAAATGCCTCTAGATAACCTTCAAAATTTTATCAAAACCTTCAATCATATGGTTCCTAGGGATCCCTTTGGACAAGTTTTCCTCCTGATACTCAGGTTTAATAAATTCCTTGGAGAAAGAAGCATTTAATGTCATAGACTTGAACCATTTTTCTCCATTATTGGGTATCTTTGTTGCAGTAGAGATGGAGTCTTATGAAACTTAAATTCTAGTCTCCCTACTTTGGTTTTAGTACCATCAAAATTCAATGCAAATTCTCTGGCCACCTCTGGATGCCCCCTTTGAATCTTTTGAAGAAAAATGATGCAACCTACTCTCTGAAAAGATTCTCTAATCAAAGGGTCAGAATCAAGAAGTTGCATGTCATAAGGCTCTATCCTTAAAATTTCACCTCCCTTATGATATTTCTTATGTTGTTGACTATCCATAATGATGTTGAGGAATTCTTTTTGTGAGTTGTAATAACAGGTAGATGTATGAAAACATGGAATATAAGAAACTAGGGTTTTGATAACAAATTGTTTTCAATAGGCTGACGTTGTACATAATTTTTATACAACTCACTTTATGAACATTCAGGAATGAGACAGGGCATTCTTCAAATAGGAGATATAAATAAAGGAAACTGTAATTTATAATAAGAGGGAGACACATGTGAATTCTCTGCTTAAAACATGGTTTTTATGAAAATACAAGTATCATATAAAAACATGATAATGCATACAATTTTTAAACCTAGTTCGACAACTGATCAACCAAAAAATCCAAGCTGAGATGGGTGTAGAGTCACTCTTTTAAATTTGAGCTTGCAAAATATGCAGAAGAAGGGATTTCAACAAAACTGGAACATAGGATTCGTAGCATTGGATTTGCAGCACATAGTTCGCAGTGCCATAGTAGGGGGTTCACAACACTGGGGAATATTAGTAGAGAAAATGAATTATGAGTAATGGGAAGGATAGATGAGGTCTTATAGGTGATGAGGTTTAATGAGAAATATTCATAGCATGAATGAAATTAATTTGGAAGCAGGAAAGAACATAATAGAACAATTCACAACGCCAAGAGGTGAAACCAACAAAAACCTTTCTTTCAACCTTCAAACATCGTGTAAACTCTCATGGAGTACCTGGTGGACTTGTGCTTGATTCTGGTGTCGTTGAGTTTGAATGGGAATTTCTGCAAGCTATTCAACCTCCAATCCTCCTCTTCAGCTAGTCTGCAATGCTAGTTCACAATGCCTGTCTATGAGTTCGCAATGCCTGATTCAAACAAGATTTGCATACTTTGAGGAGACTGTTAGGATATCCAATGACATGATCCCTAGAAATTTGTTAAAAATAGGCTCTGAAAACAATAATTCCCTTGGCATGGTCCATAAATGTAATGATGGCAATGAATGCATGGAGTACTTTGAGTACACTGTGAACTCTCCTAGTGAGTTGGCAGCACATAGATAAAATCTAATTTGATAGATAAACAGATAAAAGGTGACAAAGGAGGATCTTGCATACAACATGGAGGTGTGACATGTCAAGGTGATGAGGAGGAGTTCAAATATGTGACTCATGAGGTTTTATTCAACTTTTCATGATAACAAAGACAACCGAAAGACTCTAGACCGAGGCCAAACTAACTTTAGCTTATTTAAATAAAAATTTCAATGTTCAATTTGGCTAGCCCAATTGTACAAGAGAGACAACTTGGGCATTTCCATTTTGAGCATCAATAGAAACAACATTATCCCTTATTTTTTCTACCTTACTCACCTTGTTTCTTAAAATCTCCCTCTCTAGATCTCAACAATGATTCATCATTACTGACCCACCATCATCCCTTATGATGTCCTGAAGAAACCTAATAAGGAGATTCTAGCTCAAATTCCTTTGTTGAGTTCTCAAACATTCAGAGGCCTCCCATGTGAAAATCCAAATAATAAAATCAAACACTTTGGTTAGTATTGTTTCCTTAATAGAATTTATGATTCCTTACATCCACTTACATGTTTCTCCTTACTCTCAAACATTGGGCTCCTTAATGGTTTATCTCAAGTCCATTTTTAGTTGGAGGAAACTCTGTCAAATGTTCAAAAAGTGCTTTACCACCCTTGAGAACCAACATGTGGAGGTTAGTCTTGACACAAACAATCATTTTGAATTTCATGAATATTTTTCCTTTATGTAGTGGTACATGAATCTCAAGACTCGTAATATTCCTTGTTAGTCATAAAGGAAGCTACTTCATGGTCATATCTTGAATTCATCCGACATACTCCAATTGAAGACTATGTTGCCTAATATATATGGTTTTGTTGACTTACCTTTCATTGAATTTTACTTTGAAACTCCCATCTTTCTTTTCCCAAAAATTAAAAAATATAATTAAGGTCTAATCTAGGGGTATAATTAAGGTCTAATTTAGGGGTATAAATCAGGTTGGGTTAACTCTTTGATTTGTTCTTTATGTGCCATTGATTTCATCTTAATTTCCCTATATTTTTGTTTTCTTGATTTTTCTTTCTGATACCACTTGTATGCCTGGTTTGTAAGTACAATGGTTTTTCTTTCCAATTTCCTATTTTTCTTCTAAATTTTTTCATTATCTTCATGAATTTTGTGGCTTTGGGTCCTTAACATTTCATTCTTTGTTTTCAAGTATCTTTCTAGAACCTTTATTTCTTTGACTTTTCTCTTCATCTTCTTGATTTTCTTTTCTTTGTTATCAAGTCTTGATGTTGACCCACCATCCATTTCTTCAATGGATTGTCTTACTATATTTGGGGATTGAATTTCATTTCTCATCTCTTCAAATATTGTCTTAACTTCTTCTTTAGTTTGGTCATATGTGGAAGCTTCTTGTCCTTCAAAATATTCAACTTCTAATTCTTGTGCTTTACGTGTCCCTTTGTGCTCTTCTTCTTTTTTCCCCTGTGTTTCCAATGATTCTATGTGAGCATACTCCATTTTTTGAGTTGGATGCAATTCTTTCTCAATTTCTCCTTGCTGGATACAAGGAAAGTTCCTTGATTTTCTTATATAGGTTCTAAAGGGCCTATATTTTTCTTGAAATTCCTCTTTTTCCTTTACCATACTCCTTGTCATTCTTCTTGTTATCATGGGTTGTTTTGAGCTTGTTGCCTCATGAAAGATATAATTAGGACATAATTAAGGTTCTTAACCTAATGATCCATTATCAAGACCTCTAACCATAACATTGTACATTTGAAGTGTATCTTTGGCATATAAGAGGGATATGGATGCAATCATAAGTTTTTGTATAGTAGGGATGGGTCTCGATTCCTTAACCATAGCCAAGGGATGAAATTAAGTTCCTTACACCATAAAGGGATCTATCTGTGTCATTTCCATGAACATGGGCACAAACCATGACAAAGGACCTTTAGAGGTGATATTTATCCCCCAATTGGAATATAGGTACCATTATGAGGTCTTACATGCTAGGGATGGATCTTAAGTTGGTATTGGTCATGGTTGAGGGAGGAAAATAAGGCCCTTTCAACCTAGATGAATCCTTTAGGGATTAAGAGCCATAAAAAACACGATAATCCATATAGCATTTCGTATATATGTCATCATTGTCCTTTAAGTGAGATATGAGAATCATTATGACATGTGTGCATCAGTTATGGGTTTCAAGGACTTATCCACAGTTGGGGGAGAAATATTGGGAATTAAACCCTAAAATAATATTGTTGGGCTAATGGGCAATGATCAAGGCCTTGAATTACAACACAAGTCATCTAAAATGTATCTTTTGCATATGAGTGGGATAAGGGTGCCATTAGGATTTTTTGTGTAATATGGATAGGTATCAAGGCCTTAACCATGATTGGGGAAAGAAAACAAGGTCATTAATATGTCAATTAATCGTATAGTTCTTATGTGAAATATTCCTCAAACCCACAAAAACCTTTAGAAAGTACCTTTGTGCTTCAATAGGATATGGGTACCATTAAGAGGCTTTACAAACAAGAGACATATCTCAAGTATTCGACCAAAAATTAAGATTATATGGCCTTGGTCCCTAAATGATGCCTCAAACCACCATGCAAACCTAGATCATTGGCCTATTGGTGAGATATGGGCGTCATTAAGATATTTTGTGTACCATGCATGGGTCTCAAGGCCTTAACATGGTCATTGAAGGAAAAAAATTATTATAGGATCTAAATTAATATTCTAGGTCTCATACTCCATGAATGACACTTTGATCCACCACACAAACCCTCTATATGGAATATTTGACCTCCAAATGAGATATGGGACCTATTAGAAGTTTTTCAAAAGACATAATGGATGGGTCTTAAGACCTCAACAATGGTCATGGGAGAAAATAAAGGATATTAAGACATTAATAACTATTTTAAAGATGTTTAACCATGAAAATTCTCATGAACCACTATAGAGGGCCTTTAGAGGGGATTTTTGGACTTTGATTGAGATATGGGTGCCATTAGAAGGTTTTGTGCACCATGGATGGGTCTCAAGGTATTGACCATGGTAATAGGAGGAAATAATGGGCCTCAATTACTATATAAATATTTCAATATCTATTCACACTAGGTATTGGTATTAGGGACCTGACCATGGTCCAAGTATAACCATTAGGTCCTAAAAAATACTTTTAGGGATCATACTCAAGTTTCCCACCTCATAATTTTAGGCTATCAATCCAAGCGATGAAAATTTTGTTATCATCCAACTTACTCATAATTGTGAATGACCTGTTTACAAGAACACTCGCCTTCTCCTTGAATATTACATAGATAGATTAGGACTTCACTTTTTAATTGTAAAATCCTCCTATCTTGGAATATTTTCATCCTTTAATCATTGTATTATATTCATCTATTAAGAAAGTGACTTGCACTTAGACTCTTCCATGCCCACTTAGGGGATTTTGAACCCAATTTTCGTCACTCAAAATTAGCATAAAACTAAGTTTGAAATAGAGGGCCTTTGATAGAAAACAAAAAATAACTTCTTTAATTACTTAGTAGAGTTCCAATGTGGTTAAGTCAATTAGGAGAGGTGATGATTTCATTGTATCGTTTTATATATCTCACTATATTCTTACAATCCTGGCTAACTATATATCTGATTCAATTGACTGAAGGTACAACCAAATAGGTACATGTTAGATATTTTTTCCTCGAAAGAGGGAATCTCAAGACAAATAGTTGAGGGAAATACAACTCCATCTAGTAGATCATATGATACGCGAACAAGGAACACTATAGGTGAAAAGGTAAGAATAAAATTTCATAGACACGTGGAGTTTTTTCTTGTCGAAGGAGGATCATGCTCTTATGATGATGAGATCATAGGAGACATAGAGGTTCCACTCAGGTATAAGCATCTGGTGAAACAATAGGTACCTAAGGAACTACCTTCGTTAGACACTGACTTCATTTTCAACAGTAGGACGTATCACAATGCACCATCCTCCCTACATGATTTGGGGCTATTTTCCATGGATGGAATAATTGTAAAATACAATACAATAACTAAATTTATGGACTATGTTGGACCGTGTTACAATTATAACGATTGGATGTGGGTGGTCCGGTACATGCGAAGTATGCGAAGATATGCACTCGTCGTAAATTATATACAACTAATAAACAACGATAAAAATAAGGGAGCCACTATCTATATTGATGGAAGGCCTAAAGCTTCTAATAATATCACAGGGTTTATAAACAACACACAACCTTAGACAAAAAAAAAAAAAAAAAAAAACTGAATTGCATAAATGAGGGATGGGAAGGGAATCAGGTAGTCATGCATGTGATAAAAAAGATAGCTCTGGGGGAAGAGTTATTAGTGGATTACCATTTGAATCGAATAGAAAAATTGACTAATAGTGTGTGGGTACTTATGCAACACCTCTTTAAGCAACCTATACTTATTGTATTATATTTTTTGTATCTTTAACAATGTCTAAAATATTTTATGGTCCCAATTTTATAATAATGTGGGAGGTTGATCGTGGAAAAGTGCCAGTTGTAGAACATGTAAACGATTAACAATTTCAATTTACACTTAATGCGAATTTTATTATTTATTTATATAATTTTATTTGTATGGAAATCAATTTTTTGTTATCGTTAAGAATTTTTTAAATGTTTTGGGGTTCTAATTATATTATAATGCGACAAGATGATCGTGGAAAAGAGGCAGTCGTAGAACACGTAAATGATTAACAAATTCAACTTTGATTCTACGTGAATTTTATCATTTGTTTATATATTTTTATTTGTCTGACGATTAGTTATTTAATTTTCTTATATAACTGAAATAACATTGATTTTATTGAAATATGTAGTTTGTGGGCCATGATGATCATGATTCCCCTGACGAGGAGGATTTGTATTCATCCCCTCATCCAATGGTAATGATTAAAAATAATATCTTTAAAGAGAACAAGTAAATTTCTCGCTTGTTAGACTGTGCAGATCAAACTCCACACGTCATATAAAGGACCAAACTGGTTATGACACAGCTTAGGACATGTCAGGTAATAACCACAATTTAAAGTGATTTTTTTAATGTACTGATAAGTTCAATTATGATAGTTTGTTTTTTAACTTTTACATTATATAACGAAAAAACATTTTCTTTCTTATATAGAGATATTTGGAGCATGTTCATCCCGATGTTGGTAGTAGTGGTGCTACAAAGATGCCACAGAGTCCTGACATGGGTCGTCATATATATGTTATATTGTTTAGTTCTCCATATTCCATGCCATTAGATGGAAGCCATCACACACACCGCCAAACATCCACACAATGGCCAAGCTCTAGTAGAGATGGTGACAGAGATGAGGATGATTATATGGTTGATATGGGTGCATTTCCTAGAGCTATACATGTGACCAGCATGGGGACCCTTCCTTGCACATTTTTGGTCAATGATAACAGACTTCCATTAAAAAAAATAAGACTTCGAGGTAGTTTTTCATATTTTAACTATTCATGTTGTCCATCTCAAACATAAATCATTGAGATTATTATTTTTAAATTAATGATCATATATTTTTTCCTATAAGAAACAACCATTTTTATAGGCACCTGGAGAGAAAGGCCTTGTTGATTTTTGAGGCAACCATACGCATGAGGTGGAATTTCCATAATTCAAACCTCAAAAAAGAACTTTTGGATTATCTTGAAGGTCTCTTTAGAGTAGAGACCTTCAATAAAAAAGTGGTTGCCTCTGCAGCAAGCGAATATTTAAAATATACGAGAGATGTGTATAGATGAAACTTGGCAGTCAACCCTAAGTATGAGCGCCCTCCATCAATTTCAAAGAGGGAGTGGAAGGCGCTCATTGATGATGCAAAAGAAAATAAATTAAGAAAAAAAGGAGAACAAATAACTGGTACCCCAAGGTAAATTACAATATTTTGATTTCAATACCTTTAATTTTCTTTAGATCTAAATAAAAGTGTGTTATATAACATACTTGAAACTTTTGATAATAGTTTTCCTGACACTTCGAAGGAAACCAGAGCAAGGATTGCCAAACATGGCCAACACGGGCTAGGCCAGGGTGGCTACTTGAGGTTACAGTCATGAATATTAATATCCCAAACATATTAACAATATTATTTTTATTTCCTTACAACTTTCAGGTAATTGCATCCAATAACATTAAAAATACATAATCTTATGCAATGCAAGGCGATGACTTTGGAACTGAAACCATGGAGGAAGACCTCTGAACTATTTGCAAGTATGGCTATAAAGTTGTCGTTGATCGTAGGAAAATCATGGGGAAAAAAACAATATTCAGTTTGTAGGATAAGGTAAATATAAATCATCCCACATTAACCTTTCATTACTTATAAAATACATAAATGTTTGACATTGTCCATAAATTTAATGTATTACTTTATTTTAATCAGGGGAGAAACACTATCAACGAAAGCATTAGTACTAGACAACAATGTGTTGATAGTGCATCACAGCCAGAAGATCATGGTGCTCCCAAGAAGCCCCATCCCAGTGGGGTGCAACTCGACAATGTTCCTGTGACTAAGGCCCATGATGGTAAAATGACTTTATATTAATCATATACTTAAAAATTTTGTACTTTTAACTTTTATTACTTATACATTTACCATTTTTTCCTTATAGATTTTTTCATTTCAATTTCAGAGAATGTCGTAGTTGATCCTCCTCAACCTAAAGATCGGTAGTACAGGGCATCCATTCCAACGGTGCCCACTAGTGGACCAGGTAAATAATTACATTGCAGAGGTTTTTTTTAATATTAATGAACTACTTAAATTATATTTAAAAGTTAGCCATATAAATTTAATATTTTTTGTTTTTATAGGCGATGGACCCTCAAATAAACCTCCACGCCCTGTGTATGAGACTAGGCATGCTCGATGTGAGAGGACTGAAGCAACATCATTTTTTGAAGAGCCCCTAGAAAACAAACACATGGAGGTTGATGACCTACTTACGAACTGGACTAGAAGACTAAAAGAAATTTATGATGTATAATAATTTTATAAGACGAATCAATGTATATTATATAGATAGTATATTTGGAACATATTTTGTATGATAAATCTCATTTATAAAAACTATTTTTTATGACACATGCATTTGAATGATAAACCGCATTTATATCTTTACAATCACTTTTTATCAATTTTGAATATTTTTAATGCGCATTTTTTATTAGAATATAGATTGGGTATTGGGGAATTGAGAGTGATGTGAGGGGGGGAAGGGGCCATAGGAGCTTCCACCTTCATGTGGTTGGCCCTGTTTAGTAGAGAAAAATTTATTGGAGCCATTTATTCTTGGAGAAAACCTCTCTCGATCCAACGGAGCAACAATATAGTCAATGTTGACTTCGTTAATAATTCTCCTTCGGATCGAGGGAGGTTTTCTCCAATATCAGACGACTCCAATAAATTATTCTCAAAACCAAGAGGATATTATTCAGGTTGTCGCATCTGAGATGCACATTCCTTCGATATATAGTGTTTGTGATATGTGATTCATCATTGTTGAATGCTTACATGTTTAGAATACTAATCGTAATGAATATTTCTACATTTGATCAATTTGATTAGTTAGTTATCAGTATAACTAATTTTTCTTGTAGCCTTATGTGCACAAGTTTTTGCAGGTTTCAAAAGAAGAAATCAAGAATAAGTGAAATCACTTCAATATGTGGATCTACTTCAAACATAGGACCTCAAGTAAGTTCATCATGTTTTCTTTCTCAAAAGTTAGTTACTTTGATCAAATTAGTTACATATTCTTCGATTATCATTATTATTATTTGTTACATATTAATAAACTCATCTTGTATGAATCTCCTCATTAATGATGCCATCCAACCTAATATCCTTCAAGCTCTACACCTTTATAGATGTCTCCACCACTAACATATAACTAACACATCCATATGTAGGTTGCAAAAGCTTCCTTCTTGATGGTTTTATAAATTACTATTAGTATTCCTCATGAATCCCTTCAACTACATTGCACACCTTCATGTGTGAAACCTTCTTCTATGCATCCTACCCTTGAACCTATTTATTGTGCACCATCCTTAGTTATTCCTTGCCCAACCTTCATTTGTGTTAACTTCCCACTACATATCTTGTTTGGATACGTCTCATTGCTACCTTGCACATATATGTCAAATCTAACACATGTTCGCACATACTCTCCTTTTGTGCCTAGATGCACAAATTCCTTTTCTCATATCACCAATGCTCTTTCATCAATTCCCCCTTACCAATAAAAACTTTTGGGCCTAAGTGATTAGAATATTGAAGCTAAAATACATGTGATGCAAAGTAAATTTCCATAAATGTCATCTCAAATGGCCTCACCAATCTCCTTGACTGGTTGAAGATTAGGGGTATAAATGGATAAAGTGTAAATGGAAATAAATATAGACATGCACCTATAACTTAGAGCTATGTTGAACTCCTAAGTAACAATAGTTAGCACCTTTGACAGTCTTGATTGATATTAGTCAATGTTTGAGGAGCTCAAACAGCAAGGTAAGGTATCTATCTATTAGTGAGTTGACACCCCTATAGGTAGGGAATTCCTTTCCTTGAGTGATAAAAAAGTTGTATTATTCGGATACTAATGGGTTTTTACTATTCATCCCCTTTTGGGGACAATGATTTGGAGAGTGTTATGGATCATTGAATTGTTATGAGTATATGAACTAGGGAATCAAATATTTATAAGTTGTTAATGCAAGCCTCCCAAGGCACAGTGAGAACATGGGTATCTAAGTAACATGACCTTTGAGCCATGATCTTAGCTATCTCAAAATTAGATGTATTTTAACTCTTAATAATTTCCTAATAGCATAATATAAATAGTTTTTCTACTATCCTAATCAATTTTCCTAAGACAAGGTAAAACTTGTAAATTTTTACCTAAAGCTTGCTCATTTTTCTTCATATTTTGATTTCATCTTCCACTTGTAAAGTTTTGATAACTTTGGGGCAAGGCTAGGTAAAACTAGTTCAACCTTTTTCATGATGTTTCCAATATTGTTTTCATGCTATGAATGTAATCTGTCGATTATTGCATTTGAGGAATAAATAAAAGAATAGACTTGGTCATATTTGTTGTATTTTCATCACTTTTTAAAACTTGAACATCCTTAATAGGCTATGTGTAGTATAGGACATAGGTCATCAATAATATTAACTCTCGTATTCAATGTCTTTCAATTCATATCTCCAATGACACATGCCTCCCTAAATTTTCATATATGTTATGATGTGTAGCAAGTACAATAGAATTATGTTTCTATGGGGCACATATAGTTTTGGTGTTGATGGATTAAAATGACCCTACATGGATTGATTTTCCCCCCTTCCTAAAGTTCAACATAGGCCCTAATTAAAAACAATTATGCTATTTTTGGATATTGTATTTTTATGCATTATGATTGGGTGTTAAGATGATGACATGTGCCTTAGGGATCTATAATTAAGAGTGGGTAGCGGGAAATAATAATCCACATTAACTACGGTGAAAGAATTAAGTTGGTGACTCAAGTAACAATTAGTTTATTGATTATGTATTTGTTAGATATGTGATCACTTTGAAATAGTAGTTTATCATATTTTGTGTGGGTTCATGTTCATTCCTTTAATGTCAATATTAATGTATGTATTTAAGTCTGATCCACAAGGAAGGAGAGTGTAACATGATCAAGGTGGCTCTATCTTGCCTCACATCAAGTGCTTTCTTCTATAATTTTGTCCTTCCATTTTATTAAATACGGTTTATATGGCGTACCATGTTTCTTGAAAACCTTCTCACCTATCACTTCCTTAAACTATTTTTTCCTCTTCTTGGGCATATGGTTGCATTAATCATAT
>WSFP011474752.1:0-17166 GCA_009831015.1 Picea engelmannii
CATAAATTTAATAAATCTAAGATCTAAGGAAATAAACATGCATAATAAAATATTTCAACATAATACAAGATCTATTGTGAAGAATTGTTTGAGTGGAATATCCATGAAAATTTACAAATCATATTGGTGTGAGAGCAATTTTCATTATGTATTTTGTGGGAAGTTGCAAGATACAAAATTGGTTTAAGGAAGTTATGGAACCCTAGCCACGATGGATGAGTTCATTCATAACAACCCTAAGGATGCAGCAAAAGAGAGATTTGTGAGGATGGAAGAGAAGTTCCTTAGTACCGCTTGGTCAAGGATGGGAAATATTACATCATCAACAAACAATAAGGAAAGTCAAATATTTCTCTGTTAAGTGCCAACCAAGCCAAAAAGTTGATCAATTCTAGCAAAAAGTATGCATTTCTTTTCTTAAGAGAGAATTAATTGGGTGTTGAATCAATACGTGTAAAGGCATCCCTAGAGGGATGTACTAAAGAGAAGAAACAACAGTTGGAGGATTTGTTGTAGGCCTACATTGGAGCATTCCAAGATACCAAAGGGTTCCAACTAAGAGGGAAGTGGAGCATGCTATACAGTGGTTTCCTAACTCCCCATTACCAAACATTGTGCTATATAGACAATTTGTTATGGAAATAGACAAAATGAAGAAACAATTGAAGAAAATATTGGGGTAGGGAGTAATTTAACCAAGAAACTAACTTTGTGGGTAATCTATCATCATAGTACCCAAGAAAGATGGTCTTGGTGAATGTGTATTGACTACAAAGATTTGAACAAGATCACACTAAAAAATTGTACCCTCTACCCAATATCAATGATTTGTTGGTGTAGCATGACAAGTACTTCACCAAGTTGGATCTCAAATTGGGATACCACTAGGTATGTGTTAAAGAATAAGACACCTGAAAGACCACCTTCAAGACAAGGCAAGATCTATATGAATGGATGATCATGCCTTTCGGTTTATGTAATGCATCAACTACATTTATGCGATTGATGAATGATATAATCCCTATTTAGATTCATTTGTAAGAATGTATTTGGATGATATATTTGTTTATATATTTACCTAGGAAGATCACACCTCACATCTTATGTAGGTGTTAGACATTGAAAAAAAATCAATTGTTGGCTAACCTTAAGAAATGTGAGTTTTCTCATCAGTCATTGGTGTATTTGGGGTACATGATTGGTGGAAGGAAACTCAAGATAGACCCCACAAATATCTAGGCCATCCTCAAGTGGCCATTTCATACTAATGTCACTAAATTTAGGAGTTTTATTGGGGAAATGCAATACCTACAAAAGTTCATGATATCCTTTTCATTAGTAGTTGTGATACTCCATGCCATAACAACTAATGTTAAGAGTTTCCAATGGGGAAAGAATCAACAATAAGATTTTGATGAGTTGAAACGAAAGATTAGTCCAACACTAGTCTAACTTGTAGAATCCTTTCTAAGTGGAGACATATGCAAGTGGATATGTTATGGGAGCGGTATTGATCCAAGGAAGTAAGTCGACATGTTATCATTTTGAAAATTTTCATGGAGGAGTCATGAACTAACCTACGTATGATAAGGAACTCTATGCCTTTATTAAAGATATTAAGAGCTCGAAGCACTATTTGATGGGCAAGGAAACCATTATCCACATGGATCACTAGCCACTATAGTATTTATAGGCCCATAACAAGCTTCAACAAACTAGACACTACAAGTGGATGGGGTTTTTGCAGTAATATATTTTAGTCGTCAAATATAAAAAGGGTGACACTAATAAGTTAGAAGACATGCTTTCAAGGCCACCCACATCCAATATTACATATATGGGAGCTATTATGATGTTGGCATCCAATTTTTTGGGTAAAGATCATGTGCGCACACAAATGTAGTTGTGCATGCTTATTCATTTTTTGTGCGCACTCAAGCAACTGCGTAGTATGTGACAGAAGGTGTACACGCCAGATCAAGTTTTTCTAATGTGTGCCAATTCAAGTTTTTCTAATGCACACCAATACAAGTTCTTCCAATGCACGTTGGTCTGAGTTTTGTGATGCACATCATAAATTAAGAAGACACTGCATGCACGCTAGAATAAAAAAAATAATATTTCATAAATCTTCTTGAATGATTACTTGAGGTAGCATGAAAGATCATGGAGAAGTAAGGAGATGAGATGGAAAGGTTATTAAGATAACCATGACTCCAAAGAGGCTACGTGGAAGGCATGGAGGTGACATAAGCGTGCATGATTGGTAATCCGATGAGCGAGTGGGGTATAACTGAAAGTGACAAAGCACCATAGCCAAGAAGTAGATCAAAGGGAGAAATGACGACATAAAGAGAGTTAGTTATTTTAGCTAGTTAGCTAGTAATGAGTTTTGTGTTTTCAATTTCCTTAAGCTCACTCTGATCCTATGTCATGTAATGTATCTAGTTGTGAGTCTGGGTCTATAATGTCTGCAGAGTTTAAGTCTAAAATAAAGTGCATGACACCATGCAATGTAATACCGGGAACATGCATAAGAGCATAGGGCTCTGTTGTTGTCAATTGATGAGTTTCTTAATGTATGTCTATGAATGTTTGAATAAAGATAATAAAGTTGTAGTGACTCTGGTCTTATGATTTGTTGATCATGTGTTGATTGGATGTATGTGTTGGTGTTACATATTGTTAGTTTTTAAGTAGTTTGCAATGGATTGTATGAATTACAACCCAGATGGATTCCTGTGTTATTAATCCTTCATCACCGACACAAGACCCAATGGTCTCTATGATTCTCATGGGGTCTCGAGTGAGACCTTCTTTAGCCTTTGGCTGAGGATTGATATGTCGATGCCTCAGGGCTTTTGTTGGTCAACTATGGATGAACCTCGGGTATTCAACCCTCCAATGTTAAGAAGGATACCCACAAGCGTAGAATGACCCAACAAATGGTTTCGTTGCCGGGACATGAAGGTTTTGTATTGAATGATGAAGGAAAATAATGAGGTGGTATCCATATCAGGAGGGAATTCAATATTGGTTGTCTGCGAAGGAAGATCAATTTTCTTGATGGGAAACTCAAGGTCTAAATGTCAATATGAAGCAATGGAAGGATAATAATATATAAACTAATATGCATGGATTTTTCTTTGTTGAATTTCCCTGTCTATTATATGAATGGTTGAAGAGGTAGACTGCTACTAATACTACTTTGGGGCCACAAGACCCTTTATTCTAGGATCAATTCACGATTGATAGGATGAATACATTGGATAACAAGTGGAATCGAGCCATTGATTTCTAGTTTGGCCGAGTGAAGGAAGGGTATATAATTGATTTTTTTGTCGACTACACTGATTCTTTCAGTGAGGCTGGAAGAAAGTTCACGAAATATCCTAAGAGAAAGAGGCTAGAAGAAATCCTACTCTGGATAAAGATGTTGTTCATGGAGAAGGGGATGATGTACATGGCGCTTGATAGGATGGATGAGTAGACTCTCCTAACACTGGCAAGGGGGGTGAAAAGACGGGGGAAATGTGAGAGAGGAGATGGATCCATAATTTATTGAGATGAGGTGAGGAATAGAATGGATCCATAAGAGAAGAGGAGAGAGAGAGAGAGATGAAAGATATGTAAGAAGATTTGATTAAAGGAGGAGAGAATAACAAATAAGGGGAAGGAATATAACAAGGGGTGTGTGACAAGGGGTTAGGCCTAGAATAAAGAGGAAGGAGGTCATACCAGGAGGAAGTGTAGGAGAGTGTGTTGTGTTGGAGAGGAGAAAATATGAGGATAGGTCGACAAAGAGACACGACATTGAGTGTAGGGTATCTAGTGGAGATACTAGTAGTAGTGGTAGTAGGGGCCCAAAATATGAATTCCAAACCCCTTGGTTGTTGCAGAGTGCCACAACTTTAGAGGAAGGTGAGCATAGAATAGAGGTGTAGAAGTAGGAGAGGAAGATGAAGGACCCATAAGAGGAGGGAAAGTGGAGATGGAAATTGCAGATGGTCTTGCATGATTAAAAGTAGGAAACTCCCTGGGTTCTCTCACAAGAAATGTTATAAGAATATGGATTTATGCCCACCCCCACTCCCCGCCCCTTGAAACACCCCCCTTGCACATTTGTAGCCAAGAAGAGAGAATACCATACAATGTAGCGATCTGAGTAAAGGCAAGAGTAGGAGAATAAAGAAGAGAAGCGATGAGTGAACAAGAAGACGAAGTCAGTGATACTTCACCAGGAACAATATCAATAACAAGATCCCCGACACCCAATAGTTAGTTAGGAGGACATAGTTCAAGATTGAGGATGGTGAATCGGGATAATACGTTGAGATTAGCCATGTTCCATGGGACAGGTAGAGATGATGTAGAGCAAAATTGGTTCACATTTGAGGCAATATGGTATGTGAAGAGAATCGCAGATGAGGCATCTAAAATTTGCAATAGGAGACCACATTCAGATACAAATCCCTAACATGGTACATGAAGTAAAAGGACACTGTGCTGGAGGGAAAAGTGAGGTCCCTGGAAGAACTCAAGAGAGATATACTTAAGGAAACCCAGAATCCTAAGTCAAAATCTCAATGCATTACAAAGATTAAAGATATTAAATAGAAACTGAGAAATACCATGTGGGATTATGACTAACGATTCAATATTTTATTGGATATGATGATGTTCCAGATACAGGACGTGCAACATAGAGAATGGTTCATTGCAGGGTTTCTTCCCCAAATCCAAGTCCCACTCACCCAACAAAAGGTGACTACTTAGGTAGAAGTGGTGGATATTGCAATGCACTTGGAGGCTACAACAAGAGGAGGAGAGACATGGATAGGTTTGGTGCAGGTGCAGTCTTAGTTGGATAACTTGACGATGCAATTGTGGCATATGGAAAAGGAAAAATTTGTGTGTGACCACATATGGTGTACAACGTGCCGATCAGAGGGGCACCGTAGAGATGAGTGTCCTACACTTGGAAAATATATGGTAGCAGGTGTGATGAATCCATTTCTAGCTGGACCTTAGACATAATGCTGCGAAATTTGTAGGAAGTGAGGCAATATACAACCACAATGGCCAAATATTAGAAGATGCATAATACTTCATTCTACAAATTCTGTAATTTTATGGGACACAATGTGAACAACTTCCTGTCACTCTAGCCGATGCAAGACCATACCCATGATGTATTATGGGTTCAAGAGGAACAAAAGGGTGGTGACCATGGTGGTGTTGAGAGAGGTGGATATTAAGGAGGTCCTAGAGGAAGATATAGATCTAGTTGGGTATGAGGATATGGAAGAGGTGGAGGTAGACCCGCCACTTGTTTTAACTGTGGTGAGATAGTCCATGTGTCAAGATTTTTTACCAAACCTCATGCTCTTTATGGGTACTACTACAACCCCAAGCACGCTATCGAGGATTGTCCCGAATTACTAAAGAAGCAAGAAGAGAAGAAGACACATTGCAACATGGTAACTGCAAAGCTGCACATGAATCAAAAAAAGGATGATGAGGTTGATGTATAGGTGATAACCTGAGGCAGTAAAAATATGAGAATAGAATTTGAGCATGGTAAAATCTCGATCCAAAGGCTGAAGGGGAATATAAGAAAGGCGACACAACCCCCTCCTAAGTTTGATGTTTCTTAGCAGAAGAAGTTTTTGTGTGATGCATGATGGGACATAGAGGAAGAAACAACATGAGAAGAACTACAACACATGAAACAAAGGTCTCTTGAAGAGGCTCATATCTATGAGGAAGTATAATGAGAGACACAAAGGTTGTTGTAAGAGGCCTAAACCCATGAAGAATTGTAGTGCACCACATAGAGGTATTTGGAGGAATCTCTCATACGTGAAGAAATACAACATGTGACACAAAGGTCATTGGAACAAGCACAAAGAAAAGAGGAGTTGTGACACTTCGAATAGAGGGAAATAGAGGAACATGTACATGAAGAGTTGAAGAACACGATGTGAGAAGAGGCACTGCATGACATGGGCCAAGAAACATAATTGAGGACAAATTAAGTAACTTCTTGCATTGTTGTTTAACATTGTTATGTGATCCTGATGTTGCACATAAGTCGATGTAGATGTTAGCAACATGCATGGGGAAAGAAGGTACAAATAGAGAAATATCATCCTCCCTACCAGAAAGGGATGTGTTTTAGGTCAATAAGCATAAGCACATAGGAAGAGAGTTCAAGATGAAAGTTGAAATCAATGGTTATGAAATGGATGGGGTGATGTTGGATCTGGGTTTTGACATGAACATCCTTCCAAATAAGTCATGGGAGTTCATGGGTACATCAAACTTGGTTTGCTCTCCCATTCAACTGTGGTTGGAAAATCATCACAGAATCTACCCTATAGGCCGATTGGAGAAAATCAAAGTGAACATAGAGGGGGTAAAGATGAAGGTTTATTTTGAAGTGATAAAGCTCATGGATGATTCTGATCCATACTCTACCCTACTTGGAATTGATTTGGACTTCGATAATAATGTTGTGTTGAATATGAAGAAGTGACAAATTTCATTTGAGACAATAAACCAGTAAATGAGGATGTGCGAAGCTCGATTATTGAAAATATCTACCAGATCACGAGGCACAAGGAATATTATGTAAAAACCACAATTGATGGGGAAATGAGTTGGAGGAGCATGAAATCATATGATAATGATTCATAATACACCATGGATAGGTGGCATAACAAGATTTATGAAGTCTCAACAAGGAGATGCTCTCACATTGCCACATAAGTGCGTGAAGAAGATTTCAGGTCCTACTGATTCAATGGGTCAGACTAGTGGATGTGCTTATTTCTTAGATGAAACACATTTCCAAACACCACCGGGTATGCACCCTCGATACAATGTTAATAGGAATACCTATGCAATGGTGGGCTATGCATCAAGAACATCTTTGAGGATGGGAAACTATGAAGGATACAGTACAAGAAATATTCAGGCTAGAGGTGGATATCTGTTGGTACATGTGTTCTTGAAAATGGTTTTGGGTAGCCAAGAAGCAAAATGAGGCATGAAGCCAACATCTGAAGGTCGAATGTGCACTTCCAAAAAATCACTCTATCCCCCCAGTTCCTCGATTTTCTAGTGGACAGGTAAGGGAGTTGTATGCATGAAAGATGGAGATGGATACTCGATATGCTATAATATAAAGAACGTCGACCCATTCAATCCCCCTCAACCCCATTGAGAAAATAGAAAAATTGCACAAGAGTATGGAATTACTGGTTAGTCAGGGAATGCCACCAGATCAATATGGGTCGAGTCCAGTTCCTCCATGGTATAAACTGAGTGGTTGGGAATGTGTGAAGAAGCGTTGTCACTCGTCAGGGGTTGCTGCGACCAATTAATCAAGGGTGAGCCAAAGTAGGGGTTTGTAAAAATCAAGTTTGATACCCCTAAAGAATAATACTCGCACATGTACAGATATGTCAACATCACACTTAAATTATGACGAACCAAATCTTTTCATGATAAAAAAAATTCCAACCCATTGTACAATACCTAGGGAGTAACCTATTGTGATGGTACCTGACGATAAATACTAAGATCCCACCTATGGATTATGCACGTTTGATAATAAAAATGGATGGACATGCACCATGAATGAAAAAGGGCATGTAGAGGGCTGACATCGCCCAAAAATCTAGAATGCCTATGGGGCCACAACATGAAACACTCTCTTAATTAATTTTGGAGGGACTAACGAGACGATAAAAGTATGAATGTTTTGGTGGGGTTCAAAGAGAATCATACAACACTTTGAGATATTAATGACTTGGTGCATGCTCCCACAACTGTACCACCATACTTGCCTAGAAACTTTCCTCTCCTCAAGTTAATACTTTCCTAGTTAAGAATATGCATTCCTATTTCTAGTCTACGAGATAGATTCCAAAACTTCAGAATGACGGAAGAAGAGATAAAAAGTAATCAAGAGCACAATATCCACATATTGATGCTAGCAAAAAGAGGACTCGACATGAATAATTTGAATTGCTTTCGTCAAGCAAGCCACATGCCCGTAATAAGTCAAATATAGTCCAAGATCGACATATACTAGAGTTGTCGTTACCTTGAAATGTGAGCTTTATAGGATCACAGATGGGGAAAGTGAAAGATATGCACTCCATCGACTATGATATTAGAGACTCTATATAATTTTGGGGCTTGGAATTGCACAACTATGTGAAGGATATTGCTAAGGAACTAAGGAGATTGTTGTCGTCTAGACTAAGCAACAATGCATATCAAAGCTAACCACTACTGTAGCCGATAAGGCCTAAACCCTTTATACTTAATTGACAGACACGCACGTCGTTGTTTCCCCCTTGATCAATAGGATGGAAACAATGGACATGAAAACCCCTAAGGTCAAAAAAACAAATGTATATGTGGTTGCTCACCTCACCTATGAACTTCATGACACCCTAAACGAGTCTAATAGCCAATTCAAGAGTTCGTTTAGGAGCTCATGAAGATAGTTTTGTTCATCACATCAGTCACTCCATGAGGCACTTGACTCGAGGATGAGCCAAACAATAGTAGTGGGGGCCTTTTGGTACCCAAAGTTTTGGGTAAATATCACGTGCGTAAACAAACAATTCAATTTTTGCATGCACTCAAATAATTGAGTAATAAGTGATAGGAGGCGTGCGTGCTAGTTGAAGTTTTTCTAATGTGGGCTAGTTCAAGTTTTTGTAATGCATTCCAGTTCAAGTTTTTCCAATGTGCACCAACACAAGTTTTTCCAATGTGCTCTGGTTTGAGTTTCGTGATGCATGATAGAAATTACGAAGACACCACATTGTTGAAATATTGTAACTGCAAAGAGTATTCTATTTATTATTGAGTTATTATTTATCAAATCAATCCCATTTTGTGGGTTGATCATGTCGGGCTTTGTATCTGACCAAATCCCCTTTTGTGGATTGGTCAAACCCTAATTATATTATGAAAATTAAGAAGTCATCCCCCAAGCCTAATTAAAGTGGTTTTAACCACTAATAAGAGGAGTCGACCCTGCCCAGTGAAGAGACAAATTTCTAGCGCCTGCCAGCTAGTATAAATAAAGGAGGCTAGCGCCTCATTATCTCACTCACTCATTCACTCAACAAGTACACAAGTTTGGAGAGATGAAATTGGGAGAAGAAGGAAAAGAGAGGTGCATTTCTCAATGTTGGATACTCTCTAGTGTTTTGGTTTATTGTATTGGCATTGTATTGGCTATCTATATTAAGAAAGTTTTTGCTGGGTTTTCTCCCCCATGAGGGTTTCCCAGGATAAATGTTGTGTATCTTGTGATTGTGTTTCTCTAAGTGATCCTACCTATGCTATGGTTACCTAGTAAATTGAAAATAAAACTAATAATAGCTCAAAACTTAACATGGTATCAAAGCTAAGATGAATATAGCACCTTTCATTGGATAAGAAAAAACGTCATTGTTGTCGTACAAGAAAATAAGGGCTTTTGGTTGGATATGATTTTTTTCCTAAAAACCATCTATAAAAGTGCGCCCCACCCTAGTGAATCTTTTGGTAGCTTGAATGCACCTTTTTAGTGAACAAAGCCTCCAAAAAGTCAAACCCTAGTTTTGACTGGTGCTAGAAAACCAAAAAACCAGAAGTACCATAAAACCGAAAAACCAGGAAACCAGAACCAGTACCATAAGTACCAATCTAGATTTTCGCAGGTCTAGTTTCAAGGGGAAAAACTATAAATTTTTGAAATCTAACAGTGCCAACAAACTCACCTCAGCCAAGTGCATCTTGTCACTGGATCATAATTTCAAAATTTGAAGTTTGAAAATTTAAGGTTTCCTCACAAAACCCTAAGTTGTAGTTGTAGTTGAAGTATCAGCTGAAGTATCAGCTGCAGTACTAGTTGCAGTCACCCTTGAAATTTTTAAAAGGGTTGGTAATTATTACCGTTGCTACCAGATGGTGCCACTATTATCAGAGGTATGTACTCACATATGTTTAAACTATTAAGCTTTAAAGGGTATTTGCAGGAGAAGGGATATCTTGCCATAGATCCAGAATGATCTCATATCCAACACATTCAGAGGAATAATGAAACCAAGGTTTTATTATTTTGATATGCATCTATTTGTTATAACATTATATTGATCTAGGTTGCATGTTGAAGCTATGCCCATCATATTAACCTTTGGTCAAAATTAAATTCAAGGTATTAGATCGATTAAAGTTGAGATTGTAGAGTTTATTCTCTAACCCAGACTTCTATCAAGATAGCATAACATCTTACTACAAAAGACGGGTTGAAGAAATTACTTGTCATGTTGAGTGAAGGAGACTTGGAAGAAAAGAAACACACTCATTCTTGAGGACAAGAATCCAGGTTCCAGGTTTGATTAATTAAGTTGATAAGATTGAAAGTTGCACATGACAAGTTGATAAATACCCCATTACAAGTAAACACTATAGTTGAGGAAGCAGTCTTTGAAAAGTATTATACTTGGTAGCATGTGAGAATATTGAGATAAATGCTTAATGTAATCATTTACCAAGATACAACTAACATCTCCTCTAGGAGAAACTTCTTGTGTTGGTTCCAGGTTACCATGGATGAATGTTTGATCACAACACTATAAGAGTGTTGATCTCATTTCATATTGTATTTTTTACTTTTGATCATTGTTTTAGGCATGTCACGAGTGATAGCTCTAAAGGAGCTACTGTGGCGATTATTTGTGCTATTGTTTTATTATTATTATCAAAAGAGTATTATTCTTTCCTATTGTTTTGTTGATTTTGGTTCAGGTCACATGTGATAACCTTGAGGAATCTGTAGTGAAGGTTATAAAATGCAATAGATTATATGAGACATGAAGCAAAATACCCAAGTCATGGACATGACGATATACATCCATGTACCAAAGAAGATGATGAAGAAGCTATTTTTGAGATCCAGAGTATCTCATATGAAGATTGATTGTAAGGAACATAAGGCTCAAAAGATGACCAAACATTAGAACAAGAACTCACAAAAGACTTGGTCAAAGGATAATGAAGCCACCTTGACGGGAAGCATAACTCGTTTGAAGTTTGACTCAACCTTTCATATTTAGACTTGGTATTCAACACTAAGTATACCCCATAAGGGATGATGAAGTCCTTGTAGACTTAGAAGAAATCAAGAGTAAGCATAATCTCAAAAGGATAAGATGAAGAGACAACTTCCAAGACTGGGAGACAGATGCCATGAGAAGACTAGATCACAGCTTCAAAAACTTCTAAGAGATATGAAATATCCTCGGAAGATTCTCGTGTTTCAGTGACAGAAAAGGAAGCCAGTCAGAAAGACTAGGATATGGATTTTTCCGTGAGACTAGAAGAGAAGTCAGTAATGAATTCCAAGATTTATCTAACATATAAAGCATGTTATAGATGTACAAATCTTGATGTGTGTCTAGAGGATTCTCCTAGCAAGAGGGAGAAGACTATGATGAGACACTTACTCCATAAATTTAAGAAATAGTTTCAGTATTCATGAAAACAACCAGAACAACCATGATTCATATATAGTATGATATGCAGGGGGAGAAATGCCCATATTTAAAATTGAATGGAAGTTTATGAAGTACATTAGTTGGGTCATGGAGATATGAATACAATAAAATATAGAGTTACCTCCATGAAAGAAGAAGAGTTACCTTTAGTATTAGTTATTGATCCACTATCAGTTTCATATGAATTTGTTGTCGTGATAAAGTAGATGAGTTACTCTTAGATTCCATAGTCACAGTGAGAATGGAGCAGCCATTCTCAACTTCAGAAAAACTACAGGTGCAGAATCCCACTTCCAGAAGAACAATTGCAGAAAGAGGAGAGGACATACTCTCAGGCAGTGAGACAAATAGTGCTTTGCAGAAAGCACATAGAGCTAGCACATGATTGTACAGATTGAGTTGCAGTTGAACAAATGTACCATATTAGTACAAAGTGATTTGAAAATTTGATTTTAATTGAATATATAAAGACTCATGTCTACATGATGAAGCAAGCTCCTAGAGCTTGGTATGACAGAATTGACAGTTTTCTGACGAGCTTGGGATTTACCAAGAGTAAAGTTGATTCTAACATTTACTTCAAGGTTATGAGCCAGTTTTATTGTTTCTACTATATGTAGATGATGTATTCTTGATAAGATGAAGAAAATCTCATCACATATTGTAGAAGAAGCTCGCTACAGAGTTTGATGAAAGACCTAATGCATTATCTCTTAGGTCTTGAAGTTTGGTAGATCATAGAAAAGATCTTCCTTAACAAAGGGAAGCATGTAGTTAAAATAATGAAGAGGTTTGACATGTTGAAATGTAAATGCATGTACACACCCATGGAAATGAAGTTGAAGCTCCTGGTAGATACCTCGTCAGAATTGGTTGACACTAATCTATACAAACATATTATTGGTTCATTGATGTATCTGATGAATAACATATTGGATATATGTTTTGTTGTGAACACCTTTTGAGTAAGTATCTGGTAGAGCCCAGACGTGTTCACCTTGTATCTACAAAACATGTTATGAGATATCTTAAGGGTACATTGGATTTTGGTCTCTATTATACTAGAGATTATGACTTCAGATTGTATGGATATACTGATTCAGATTGAGCTGGAAGCGTTTCTCATAGAAAGAGCACTTCATGATGTTGTTTTAGTTTGGGGTCAGCCATGACTTCATGGCAGATTAGGGAGCAATTCAACATTGCTCCCAGCACGACATACGTGGAATACATTGTTGCATGTTCTGCCAGTTGTGAAGCCATATGGCTTTGGATTTTGTTGAAAGATCTATTTGATCTGGAGATGGAAGACGTTGTGATCCTATGTGATAACCAGAGTTGTATAAAGATGATGTGTTCCATGATGAGTCCAAGAACATAGATATCCGGTATCACTTCATTCATGATATGATGCAGAGGGGAGATTTAAAGCTCCATTATGTTGGCACAAATGAGCAGGTTGTAGATGTGTTGACCAAGCCTCTGTCTCGTGTAAAGTTTGAGCACTTTCGAGACAAGATTGGTATAGTCTGAAAGGAACTCCTTCGAAAGGGGGAGTAGTGTTGATATGCCAGCCTCATGATGATGTTGTTGAGATGCTAGATTTGTGCTGAAGATTTCCAGCTTTGTGCTGATGTTGTTGAGATGCCAGCCTTGTGCTGAAGATTTCCAGCTTCGGGCTGATGTTGTTGAGATGCCAGGCTCATGCTAAAGATTTCTAGATTCATGATGATGTTGTTGAGATGCCAACCTTGTGTTGAATATTTCCAACTTCGTGTTGATGTTGTTGAGATGCCATCCTCATCTTGAATATTTCTAGCTTCGTGTTGATGTTGATGAGATGCCAGCTTCGTGCTGAATATTTCTAGCTCAGTACTGATGTTGATGATGCTCCAACCTTCATGCTATGATGTTGTTGCTTTTGAGGTTGTATCAACCTCATGTTGTTATTTATGATGATGATGTATTGGTGTTATACTAATCCATTTTGATGCAGATGATGATTCCATTCCAACTTCTTGTTGTGGATGATGATATTGATGATGAGAAAAACTTTCGATGATTTATAGATATGACAGTCATTGTTCCAGATGTTGTTGATGTTGATGACCTCTCTCTCTCTCTCTCTCTCTCTCTCTCTCTCTCTCTCTCTCCTGATGATGTTGTAGAATACCCTTCTTGTTAAGGGGGAGTGTTTAAATATTGTAACTGCAAAGATTATTCTATTTATTATTGAGTTATTATTCATCAGAGCAATCCCCTTTTGTGGATTGATCATGTAGGGATTTGTACTTGACTAAATCCCATTTTGTGGATTGGTCGAACCCTAATTACATTATGCAAATTAAGAAGTCGCCCCCCATTCCTAATTAAAGTGGTTTTAACCACTATGAAGAGAAGTTGACTCTGCCCAATGAAGAGACACCTTTCCAGCGCCTTCCAACTAGTATAAATATAGGAGGCTAGCACCTCATTATCTCACTCACTCATTCACTCATAAAGTGTGCAAGTTTGGAGAGATGCAGTTGGGAGAAGAAGGAAGAGAGAGGCGCATTGCTAAGTGTTGGATATTCTCTAGTGTTTTGGTTTATTGTATTGGCATTGTATTGGCTATCTATATTAAGGAATTTTTTGTTGGGTTTCCTCCCACATGAGGGTTTCCCAGGATAAATGTTGTGTATCTTGTGATTTTTTTTTCTCTAATTGATCCTACTTATGCTATGGTTACCTAGTAAATTGAAACATAACCTAATAATAGCTCAAAACTTAACACACATGCATGATAGAATCAAGAAAATAATCTTCAGGAAATCTTCCTGAATGATTACTTCAAGAAACATGAGAGATCATGCACCAGTAAGGAGATGAGTTGGAAAGGTAGTTAATATGGCCATGACTCCAAATAGGACACATGGAATGCATGATGGTGACATAAGCGTGTGATATTGGCAGTAAGAGGAGAGAGTGGCCTAGAAATGAAAGTGATAGAGCACTAGATCCAAGAAGCAGATGAAAGGGAGAAACAATGATAGAAAGAGAGTTAGTCATTTTATCTACTCAACTGGTTATCCAATAGTGAGTTTTATGCTGTCAATGTCCTTGAGCTCACTCTGATCCTATGTCTTGTAATGAATCTAGTTGTGAGTCTGGGTCTATAATATCTATAGATTGTGAAAGAAAGATCATGGCATTATGCAATGTAATACTGAGAAAATGCATAAGAGAGCAGGGCTTTGTTGTTGTCAATTGATGAGTTGCTTAATGTATGTATGTGAATGGTTGAATGAAGATAATAAATTTGTAGTGATTTTGGTATTGTGGTGTGTTGGTCATGTGTTGATTGAATATAAGTGTTGTTGTTACATATTGTTAGTTGTTAAGTAGTTTACAATGGATTGTATGAATGCCAACCTGGATGGAATCCTGCGTAATTATCCCTTCATCACTAACAAAATACCCTATGGTATATGTGATTCTCATCGCATATTAGGTGAGACCTTATTCAGTCTTTGGATGAGGATTTATATGTCTATGCATTGGGGTTTTTGTTGGTCAACTCTGAACGAACCCTGGGTCTTCAACCCCCCAACGTTAAGAAGGATGCACACACATGTAGAATGAACTAACATATGCACATGGAGCCTTTTGCCCATGATGCATAAAAAGAGGAATACATAAAAGATGAGGAATTTAAATAGGTGTTTAAACAACTATAGGGCCAAATTCATGTAGTATAAGGTGATGGTAAGGATGACTTTCATATCCAAAATGTATTTCTCTACAATCTAAACAAGTTCTACATCGCTAAAGGTGAAATATTTCAACTTATAAATGAGGCTCACACCTCCAAGGTTGAAATTTTTTTGGTGTTGGGAAGATAAAACTTTCAAAGGTATGTGTATTGGACCAGAA
The DNA here is from genome assembly GCA_009831015.1 of Picea engelmannii. Lineage (NCBI taxonomy): Eukaryota > Viridiplantae > Streptophyta > Pinopsida > Pinales > Pinaceae > Picea > Picea engelmannii. Next base: position 15,483 of record WSFP011474752.1, read on the forward strand.
TGAAAGAAGATATAGCTTCGAATATTAGAGGATGCATACTTGTACCAAAAATCCCAACAATATAAATCAAGGTTTATGTGATCCCTTATTTGTACCCACTCAACCCTGGGAAAGTATTTCCATGGATTTTGTGGGTGGCTTGCCAACAATCGAGAAGGGACATGACCATATGTTTGTAGTAGTTGTCAAGTTCAACAAGATGTGCATTATTATGCCTTGTAAAAATACCATCAAAGGAAAATAACCAAAAAACATGTTCTTTGAACAAGTTAGGTGCACTTTGGAATACCAAGGAGCATCATCTCAGATAGGGATACCATATTTATCAGTTCCTTTTGAAATACACTTTGGGAAATTATGGACACCAATTTGAAGTGATTTACAACTTTCTATCCATAGACAGATGGGTAGACATAAATAGTCAACGAGAATTTGATTCATATTTTAAGGGGTTACAATTAGAAGCATCCAAAGACCTATGATGAAAACCTAATCTATATTCAACACTCTTATAACAAAGTAGTCCATACTTCTATTGATAAGTCCCCTTTCAAAAATTTATTTGTGTATTTTTCGTCTTTGGCCTTGGATGTTGTATATGGAAAACAAGGAGTGAGGGAAGCCATCATAGGAGAAGCATTGAGAGTATATAAATTTATTGAAAATATAATATTGTTCCATTTGCAAGTACATGAGATTATGAATAAGTCATAGGAAAGGTACAAGGTCTTACATGAACAACACATAACTAGGAAAACATTCAAGGTGGGAGATAAAGTTTGGTTGTAGATAAACAAGGAAAGGCTATATGGTTCTAGTAAGAAGATCAAGGATATGTAGTATGGTCCTTTTGAGGTATTGGATAAGGTGGGTGATAATTTCTATAGACTCATTTTACCCCCATATATGTGCATTTACTTAGTAGTGAGTGTGGAAAATCTAAAACTCTATGAGCATTCCATGTTGGATCACAAAACTAAGGAGCAGGTCTTACCTACCATAGAGGAATTAACACCAGAAGATTAGGTAAAATTGGTAGAATATACAATTTTGTAGAAGAAGTCTAGAAATACTAGATAGGGGCAGCATGACCTCTAGCAGATTGGGTTGAAATTATAACTTCTAGGCAAGGAAAAATGGTACTCCATGGATAAGATAGAGGAAACATTTCCTCACATCATTCAGTAAAATATTTTGGGGACCAAAAGCCTCCCTAAATGGGAAGTTGTGATCCAAAATGAATCATTATATAATTTCTCATCTATATTGGTACTTTATGGGTGGAAAACCTAGAGGAATTGACTTGCAAGGCCCATTTTAGTGATAGGTCCCAATTTGGAGATTTGGGGTCCAAAACCTTCTAGAGCTTTTGAGGCATTGAAGAAAACTTTTTTGGGTCAAAAATTTGAGATCATAGCTCCCAATCCCTTAAATATATTCTACACACCGAGAGCTTTCCAATGGTGTGAAAATAACCTCAACTGAAGTTTGTATATGAAAGTCATACCTCTCACAAGTTGACCTATCTTGTTGAGCACCATGGTACCAAGTGGATTCCATGTCAACCCCCATTACTCATGTGTGGGGCTAGCCACATGTGGAATTTCAAGAAGAATCTTGTAGGTCCAAAACCCTAACACTAATTAAGGGTTGAGGCATGCAAAAACCCTATCCCTAGATGACT
>WSFP011474759.1:0-15470 GCA_009831015.1 Picea engelmannii
GATACCATGTTAAGTTTTTACCGTTGTTATTAGGTTATTTCCAAATTACATGAGCATTCAATGCATTTCCAAAACAATAGTATAAAGAGGATCACTAAAAGAAACACAATCGCAAGGTACACAACATTTTATCTTGGGAAACCCTCACGGGGAAGAAAACACAACAAAAAATTCCTCAATAATAGATTTCCAATACAATGCCAAGACTAAGACCAAAGCACCAAATATAGACCAAGATTGAGCATGTGCCTCTCTTCTCCTTCCTCCTGCAACTACAACTGACTTCAAGATATGTGCACTAGATGAATGAGTGAGTGTATGTAAATGAGACACCAACCTCACATATAAATACAAGTGTGAGATGGAGCTAGGGTTGTGTCTGTTCACTTGGTTGAGACGAATTCTCCTAGAAGTGGACAAAACCACTTTATAATTACTAGGTTCTGACTTTACAAATACCACTATAAAAATATAGTTTGACCAATCCACAAAAGGGGATTTGATCTTGTACAAGCCCTGACTTGATCAATCTGCAAAAGGGGATTTTATCTATAAAATAATAACTCAAATATAATTAGAATATACTTTGAATTTACAATATTTCAATAGGGTTGAGCTCTGTTGGTGTCAACTATTCTTCTATCTCTGAGGTGTCCAATAATGGTGGAAAATATGGCTGAAGGAGATCCACATTGAACACTGGGTGAAAGCCAAGGAAGGAGTGAATGTTGAGCTCAAAATCATTGTCACCCACAACCTTGGTGATGGTGTAAGGTCCATAACAGAGTAGATGAATCTTCCGATGGGGCCCTGTAAGGCGTTATTTTTGCAAGTGCAACCAAACTTTATCTGGATCCACTCAATGAAGTTGGCTTTGTTAGATTTAGGTTTAACATGGGACGTGTTTGCTTGGGTGGCCGCAAGGGGTAGTGCAACATCCATGGGACCCAATGGTTGAAATCCCAACTCCACCTGAAGGGTTTGTGGTTGGTTGAGCAATATATGTCTTTGTTGTAGTTGTGATGAACATAGGGAAGACTCTCATCCCATGTGTGGGGCTGCTTGGAATTGTACATCTACAGGATATGCACGATCATCGGGTTGAAGGCCTCAGTTTGGCCATCCATCTGGGGGTGGAAGGAAGTGGATTTGGTGAGCTTGGTGTTCAGCAGTGACCAAAGTCTCAACCATAATGTGATGAGGAAATGAGTATCCTGATCGAAGATAATGGTTTGTGGTATCTCAAAATGTACCCACACTCATTCAAAGAAGATCTTAGTAGTGACCTCCATTGTGATTCTCTTCTTGCAGGTGACCATAATCGTCATCTTGGAAAAGCAATCAACAACCACAAAAAAACGTTCATTGCCCCGCTCGGTGGACGAAAGGCCCGACATGTAGGCCATTGAGATGGATTCCCAGGTCCTGTAAGGAGTAGGCAGAGGGGTGTGTAGGCCTTGTTTCTTAGTGGCCGGTTTGGAAATAACATAGGCAGTGCAAGACCTGATATACTTGCTGACAACCTATCAAAGTTTCGACCAATATAAATGTTTTTGCAACACTGCCACTATCTTTTCTATGTTGAAGTGCCCTGCTACCCGACTATAGTGGGCTTTCCAAATCAACTTCGCTCGCTCGCTTGATGGAATGAAGAGATGGCCCATATTACACAACAACCCATCTTGAATATGGAAATTACTGACATCCGTGTTTGCACCCAACATCTGGTAGGTGGTGGCGAATTTAGGATCTGTCTCATAGAGGTGGGGCCATCCAGAGGTCTCGTGGTTGCAAGAGTTTAGCACCATGGTGAGTGCCGCGACTGGAGGTCGGTGGAGGAAATCAACGACGTAGTTGGTACTTCCTATCTTATACTTGATGTTGAGGTGGAACTACTGCAAGTATGTGGACCACTTATGATGGTGGTCATTTTTCAATTTGACTTGTGTTTGCATGAACTACAACGACTTATGATCAATGTTGATGAATGTCTCATTCCCGAGAATGTAATGCCTCCATTGGTGGCATGATTGCATAATGGAGTACATTTCTTTGTCGTAAGTAGGGTACTTACAAATGACATATGATAGTGTCTCACTATGATAGGCGACAAGGTGGTCGTGCTGAGTGAGAACTGTGCCCATAGCATAGTTTGAAGCATCTGTCTCGATCTCAAAAGGATATTGTAGGTTGGGTTATGAAATCACTGGGGCTGAGCACAAGTGTTGCTTCAAATCATCAAATGCTTGTTTTTGGTACATGCCCCATACAAAATTTTCCTTATCACTACCTTTGGTTACTTGGTTGAGGGCCCATGCAATATGGGAGAATCCCAATGTTAGTGCTATAACTCAACTCAAGACTGCTATTGAGTCAAGCCTAACACATCTTGTTTCAAAATACTGAATAAAGTTATGAAGGTGGAAATATCACACATATGGTTTCAATGACGCTTATGATTTGAGCTATTTAAGACGCTTCTCTATGTGTAGAAAACCAGGTAAATGAAACCTTTTCTTAGTGAAATAAGATAAAGCGATATGGTATTGAAGAATTGTAGAACACAAAATGATAAGTTCACCAAAGAGAAACCTGTTATTTAATGCCATGACTCAGTAGAAGAATAAACCTTTACTCACAAATATTTTCCAAATAATATCAAAGAGCTTAAACATTTATGTGGAAAATATTGCAATATATCCTATAAAGAAACCTTCTCAACAAAGATTTGCAGTCATGTATTATACAACAACAAAATATGTTTAAGATGAAGTAAAAGAGATGATGAAAAAAGAATAGAGACTCACTCTAACCATTGGATTCATAAGCAGCTGATATCTTTACATAAGAAAATATAAGCCAAAGCTTTGACATATGCTAAATCTGGGGCTAAATCTGCACCGTTGCATTCATTTTAGCCAAATCTTTGACATATGCAGGCACATCCCAAATCCATCAAATCGATTAGAAAGAGAAGAGTGCAAAGGGGCAGATGCCCTCTGCAACAGGTAATGAAAGAGCCTGTGTCGCTAGGACTCCAGGTCAAGCAGAGCCAAGGCCCCACACTTCTCCTCCTCTACTTGAATCTCAATTCCAAGTCAAGTAAAGCCAAGGCATTTCACTTCTCCTCCTATGCATGAATGTCAATTTGGTTTCTCTACATCATGAGTTTTCAGACAGTTCCAGCTTAAGCAGAACCTCCTTCGTCGCGCTTCTCCTTCTTCGCCTATAGTTGTCCTTTTCCGCCTGAAGCTCTACAAAGCCTCCAGACACTATTACTTCCCTCATTGACAGATACAGACTAAGATTGATTAAAAAAAGAGGCAGAGAAGCGAATGCCGCCCCCCGAAGAAATTGGTGGAATCACGGCCGAAGAAGTCAAAACAATTGTTCCTGTGCATATCCAAAGGCTATATGAAGAGGAAGGGAAGCCCATGATCGATCTGTTAACCAAACTCCACAAAGAGAAGACCACTAACCACAGAGATTATGGAGATCCCAGGATTTACGGGAGCAAGATTTTCACCATATGAATTGACGACATGTGTTCCAATCAATTTTAGACACTACATATACCATATACCGCATACCGTTGGATCAAAATGACCGTTATGATCTAACGATGTCGATTGATTGATACTCCCTGTCAGAAAAAACATACAGATGGTTAGAAAAGACAAGAGAACATAACATAATTACAAGATAAATATGGTTCTAAATCAAAGCCAATGTTATGTGCCTTATGTGGATGGGGACGTGGGTTACCTTCTAACAACACTATATACATGTTTTCGTGGCCATTGTCGATCGTTTGTGAGATTTCTAGCAATTTGTAATGTTTTTAATTTAATATGAAGATTGATTGGGGATTTTCTTTGGACGTCAAGTATCACCATTAAATTTGTGTTGAAGGAAGATAGTGTATTGCGTGGTTCAAATTCATTTTGAGAGGGAAAATACTTCACTGTATATTTTAGACAAACGATGCAGCCAGAGAGGGTAACCCTTGAATATTTTCAATTGTTGGTTGACTAGGGTTACTTTAGGAGCAACTCTCTTATGCAAATTTCTATGCCAGATTTCTGTGATTGTGAGGTAAACTGTTGTTGGAAGAACATTGAAAAGTAGAGACAATATTTAGACTAAGGCCTTTCCATTGGGCACCATTATCTCATATTGCAGAAATATAAAGTTGGTTTGATGGAAGATGCAGAAGGAGTCAGAATATGAATTATGTCTCAAGTACTTATGAGAATGGTATGGTAGTCCTTGTCCCTCAAAGAATACATAGGAATATCAAAAATGATAATGAAGGTGGCAGTCCTTAGCATTTCATGATAAGATAGAAAGTGTGTTGGGAATTTGGATAATGAATCCAATAGCTCAAGTCATTCAAAGACCTTTAGAGTATATTCGAAGATATTCAAGACATGGAAGAGAATTCATCATTCAAGACAAAATGATAGTGATATCAGAGCTAGGTATTTGCTTAGAACTTMTTAACCATACTCAAATAATTGTAAACACATTCACTTCAAAAATGAAAATATTATATATCAGTGGCTGCAAATAAAGTTTTGAATCTCATACAAATATGTAATCATAGAAGGAAACCTATTGTACAATCCTTCTCTCTAATGAATGTGAATAATAGAGAAAACTACTCTAGAGCTACAATTGTGAACATGCATAAAAGCATCGTAAAAAAATAAAGTATGCATAATCTGAGAAATAAATATAAATTCTACAAATGAGGGGTGAATCCTCAAGTAGGTTTCTTGGTCTTTAGTCAATACAATGGCCCATTGGGATTTCAAAAAGATCAATCTATAGGCTGCAAAATTCCAACCCCTACACAATATTCAATTCTATCCTTTATCCACTATTGCATGCTAATTTCCAGCCTTCTTTAGTGTAATTGCTTTGCCAGAATAGAAATGAAGATGAGGAGTCTTGATGACCTAGATATTTTACTCAACTAGTTAATGATTTAATACTTTAAGAAGTGTGAAAACCAAGACAAAATAAGTACTTAATAAGATTATGAGCAAAAATGAGCAACAAAATAATGATAAAGACGCAACAAGATGATGATGGAGTTCACCTAGTGTAGGATACGTCTCTGGGTCTGCTTCCAATGGGAGTGGCCTCTTATATTATGATGTAGAATGGCAAATTACATCAAAATTCTTCAACTCAAAGCTAGTCTTCTTCTTGCTGCAGTACAATGGATTCCAAAATCCTTGAAAAAATTATCTCTCCCCTTTACAATTCTCCAAGAGGGATTACAAGCTCATATATCTCAACAATTACAAAAAAATCCTCTTTGATTAATGAAGAAAACTTGGCTAAATACATCAAACTTCAATTTCTAAAGCTATTGCTCAAATCCTAGCAAAATCATCACCATTAGAATTGTCTCGAAATTATTATACTTTTGAGTATCAACACCCCTCTATTCTTAGAAATGCCTCCTGGATTCAACAACACCTTTCTGCCTCAATTTGTGTGTCAAATAGTCTCGAACTACGTGCCATATAGTCTCGAACTACATGCCAAATAGTCTCTAACTACGTTCCATATATGTAGTCTGCAATAAAAAGAAGGTGCTTAGCCCTTTTGAATCCACTATACAAAGAAAACACAACTTACTATGAAACTCTCGCACTTCAGTTTTGAGGTCCATGGTTTGGCACAATGTTATTAAGCTTTGTTTTAAGGAATTGGGACCCAACAACCCCAGGGTAAAACACACAGGTTATTGAGATTTCTTGGCCATGCAATATTTTGGAATCAAAACCCAAAACTTTGAACTATCCAACAAGGAAAAAATGGTTGGCGTGCTGGCAAGTGGATGAGGTTTAACCATTGATAGAGCTAGAGGTAGAGGTCACGGGGTCAAACCCATAGAGCTCCTCCCTTTATCATATCCATTATAACTACTTTAACTATTGAATATCGACAATAGTTTCTAAGCTTCGATGGTTAACTTGTTGGTTAAGTGGTTGTGACCATATCTTAGAGGTTAGGGGTTCAATTACACTGACCGCCCCTTTTTCCATTTTTGAATTGGAAACTTCTCGGTCATTCAAAGGTCGCCACATGGTAGCCTATGATTATCTTGCACCATGTCACCTACCAATTGGGTGCCACATCACCTGCCAACTCAACCACTAACTCTGCTGCCATGTCACCTTCATCTGCCACATGTCCACTACTCGACCTGCCACATGTATGTATGGACTGCCACATCAATATGTATGGACTTCCATGTGTCATCTTTTGATCTGGACATGTCACTTGTACAAACTACCATGTGTCCTCTTGTTGGCACAGGGGTATACCTAGGGTTCAACTCTAACATCACACCAACAAAACCCTAACTACCGTCCCTTTCAACAACACCTGTGAAGTAGGAAAAATCTCACCCGAGGTAGAAGTAGGGGGGGTTACAGGACACAGGTGCCTGTAACCAAGTTGGGACACAGATCTGTGATAAAAACACTTCTCAGAGTATTCTAGTAACACTTAGACGATGACATGAATTACTTTATTATCTTTATTAACATTGCAGAACAAGCCCTAATATAGATCGACACAGTAACAATAAATGATTAAGCACTTCTACCACTTAGCACATAACACTGAGTTATATCTAACATTCATCTATATTTAACACAAGTAAAGCACTGAGCATCAACATATCTATCTATTATACATAAAATGACTGAGCAGATTCATAACATAAACAACACAACACAAATCAAACCAAAGACACAATATATACGTGGTTCACCCTAGTGTGGGGCTACGCCCACCAACATCTTTGCCTTCTTTATTATTCTTCAATCTCTTACATTCAGTGACCCCTGTGCATCGAGCCACATAGTCAAGATTTTCATAGGACAAGAGATTTGCGCACTGAGCACCAGACCCTCCTTCCAAACTAGGTCAAGGCAGAGAGCCAACCCTCTATCAAGCATAGAGCCTTAACATGCAAATATTCCTTTTCACGAAGCCTTTCAACTAATTGCACTTAGCTACTTAGGCTTTGCTACTTCTACCATACATTCTTACTTATTTATACTTTTAGAATCCCTTACAATAAGGCCTAATCATGGGTAAAACCCCATGGGCCGACATCCCATAACCTATTAAAAAACCCTAAAGACCCATTTACTGGGTCCACATAGCCCGCAAAATCAGTGAGATCCGCGATCTCAGCTCCGCATGGGCGCTCCTTCTTTGACCAATGTGTCGAAGTCCAAAAATTGGTCCAAACCTGACCAAGGTTTCCTCAAAACTTGGTCGAGGGCCAACCGACCCCCAACACTCACCTGTGACTTGTCTTGAGTTACTCAGGTGCAAACAACGTTGCTTCGAAGGCCTCGATCTTGACTCGAGCTTCCTAGACTTGCTGCTTCGCTTGAGCCTCTTTCTCAGTGAGCTCCTAGATCATCTTCTCTATAACAGGCCCTTCCAGGTGCTGTTCCACTGTTGCAACCACTTGGTCCAATTGCGAGCCTTATCCCTCAATTTCTTTGAACACCTTGTAGGCTTCATCCTGCATAGGTTGTAGCTTCTGTGTGAATTCCATTACCCTGCCCTGGAGGGCAGTGATCCGCTGCTGCACTGTGTGTTGTTCCTAAGATCTCTTCATTCTTTCAACTGCGGTGAATAGCTTCATCTACACCTGCACGAAGAGTGTATGCTGTTGCAGCTCCTATAACTACACTTCTAATTTCCTGAGATCTGGATCTTCTGCGAGGCATTCATATGTCTGTGCACTTCTATCGCTTAGCTGTTTACACTCTGAGGTGAGGGCTCTGATCCTTAATACAATGTTCTTAGTGGTTTCCTCCATCTGACCACATACTTCTTGCGGGGTGCTCGACGTTGCTTGGGCCTCCAACTCTGTTATCCTCGCTTGAAGTTGCTAGATGGTCTCAACGAGATTCACTACTTCTTGAGCCTTGATCGAATCTTGTTCTTCTCGTGGAAATCCTGGCACATAGTGGCATGCTTTACTCACTGCTTCTTTGACTATGGCCCCTTCTGTGACCAACTGCTTCTTTTCTCTCTAAAGATTCAAGTTGTTCCCCTGGAACATTGCTCGAAAATATTCTCTCTCACATTCGTAGGCGGCCACACTATACCGTGATACTCGTAATTGTTCTAAAACTTCATATTTCTCTTTTTTGAAGGCTTTTATAGCCTTCTCCTTCTCTTCCTATATTTTCTGGAGTTGAGCTTCTGTCGCATCTACTAGTCTTCTCAATTGGGCTGGTTCATCCCCCAATTCTGCAGTCTGTGACGCAGTAGGTACTGTGTGGAATAAACAAATAGCTTGTTGTACTTCCTTTAATTCCTTATTGACTCTTCCATACATCTCCTCCTGCTTCACTCCATATATCTACAAGATATCCTCGAAAGCGTCCTCCATAGCTCCGTAGACTAAACTGATGTCGTCTTCCATGAGTGTGGCCTCTAACTGGGGCTTACTAGCATGCGTATTCTTTCTTGATGAAGGTTTCTGTGGAGAAACCTTCCTCTTCTGCGGTGTTACTGTTTCAGCTGGAGGATCTCGAGGCGGTGTAGCTTTGCCTTCTCCTTGATTTTCTCCTTCATCCCCTCCTCCTTGTCCATATGCTTCGTCTCTTCCTCCTAGCAAGCCAGATCCATTTTCTTCAGAGGCGTTGTTCTCATCATCGGTCTCTATATCCTGGAATTCTTCCTGCTTCTTATTCTTCTTCATCCCACTAGACTGTCCGACATGTTCGACCCGGGTTACTAGGGGGCTTCCTATGGTGTCAATGTCGTAGAGTTCTGCATTAGCAACAAGTAAAAGGAACTCCTCCGGCCACTGCTTTGTGATCTGCTCCATGTTGTCATCTATTATCTTGCAGTATGACTGTAACTCTTCCTTGCTCTCATCTCTGTGCCCAATGATATCGATGAAGTGTGGATCTGCGTGGAATTTTTCTATTGGTCTATACTAGTGTAAGGTGTGCGGTGTCATGCATAAAAATGACTCAATGGAAACCGCCAATTGCTAATAATACGCATGGAACACAACGTTGGACTGCCACTTCTTTTTCATATTTTTGGTGTACCACAAGGTAGAAAACCTAGCGGCCAATGGCTCCGATTGTTCGATCTCCAGAAAGGTGGCTCCTTCAGGCATTTGACAAGTGACAAATGCGATCAAAATGATCAACCAACTGAAGTGGAATTCGTATCCCAAATCCCGAGCTTCGCGACAATCTTTCTCAATTTCATTGACGAGGTAACTCACCCAATTCATCTACATGCCCTCCACACATTTACTTGCGAGTTCCACCACGAACCCAGTGACCTGTGTGGGGTGGTTCTTTCTTACGAGCTTGCCAGATATGAGTTGGAAATCGAGGCGCACTGCGCCATCCTATATAGAGGCTACCTTGTAGACTCACTTTCCTTTTTTGAATTTGCTGTAAGCTTCCTTGATGCGCTGTTCCAGGGAGCGGTTCAAGGCCTTCCCTAGATAAAACTGCTAAGGTTCAGTTCCCTTCATGATTAATCTTGTAATCTAGTGGATCAACGTTGGATCCACAATAATCCTCTGGTCGAGCCACAAGTATCCTCCATGATAGCATGACAAGAGGATTTTAACACAAGCGTTAACCTCCTGGTGGTGACCAAAATGGGGAATCTTCATCACATTTAGCACAACAGACTGTGCCAATGCCTTAATCCACGACTAGAAGATGAGGTGAAGCTTATTCCCAGTTGACTTCATCAATTATCGGTGGGGTGCTAGCATAGCATAGTTCTTCCCATCCCCAAGATTGAATTCGTTGTTCTTCAGTAGTGGGATCTGTCCTAACTGGCTTCCAACTACACGTATTCCTTTCAGAATGTACATGGTGATTATGGTGTACTCATAGTCTCATGGGATGCTATCAAGGTTAACAACGCCAGCCAAAGGTGGACTATACTCTGGTAAGATCGATGGGATCTACTTCGCATTAGCTAGATCGTCGTGATGCTTACTTCGCTTCTCAATCGTGAGGTTAACACGACTAGAACGACATCCAGTCGAAGGGGAAGCCTACAGTCCCCTAGTCGATGATGCCTGAACACCTTCAGATAATGGTTTGTTGGACATTAGCTTCTTGAGGACCTCCTCGACAAACTTCTCTGTTTCGCTAGGTTCTCCCGCCATTCTCACTTTTAAACAGACAGGTCGGGGTAGGCGAACAAATAGGTGGGGTAGACAAACAGATGGAGAAGTCTAGCTTCAGATAAAACAACTTGACACACAATCAATTGTTTTCTTGGCTCAAATAATCATGTGTAGCAAATAGTGGTCCCGACGCAATGACCAATGAGTTAAATAAGCAGGCGTCGTAACAGATTCTTCCAACGGGAAAGAATTCTTCCATCAATGTGAATTTGTCTATTATGGCACGGTCTCAACGTCGAGCGAAGGTCCATCCACCCATGAATTCATTTTCTATTCGTTTCGGAGCATCGTTCTAACGGTCGGGGCACCTACAATGGTCTTATAGCTTTGCCAGGGTGAAGTCCCATTTTGCGCGGTCCTACTTTTCCGGCGAGGTTCAAATCCTATGAACCTGCCTCTTGCGAAGTTCCAGTCTACGAAGTCTTCCATCTGGTGTCTGTATCTTCCTGTAGCTTTTCCAAATTTTCTTTCTTTTTATTGAGCTTCCTTTCCTTCTTTCCTGTGATCTGAGTCTCTCTAACTGTTTCTGGAATCCTCTTTCCATTCTTATTCTTATCTTCTCCTAGCATAGTGACTTCACATTGTTGATGTTCTCTCAAGGGGTCCGAAGTTAATATCCCTTCTCTTATTACTTTCTGGGTGGATATACTTCTTTCTTGCATGGATATGTCCTTCAAACCTTCTTGCATTCTTTCAACCTTGACAACTAATTCTCTTGCCTTCTGTTTCTTCGACTTATCCTCTCATTCTTCTATTAGTCGATCTATTTTTATAACTATGAAATCCCRTAGTTCTTGATTTTTATTTTCTGTGGCCTCTTCCTCTACTTTCCTTATGATGTGATCTTCCTCAATCCAAGTCTTACCTAGTAAAAGTGGGAAAGGGACGCTTTCCCCAAYGAACTTAATGACTTCAAATTCCTCTTTAGTCAATGTTCCATGGGTAATAATAGGTACATTAGTAACTCTTCCACATAAAGTTATCATCTTTCTCTTAAACAAGCCTATCCTTCCCAATGAAGGTACCATAGTAGGCTTTCCCAAAATTTCCCAAGTGTATTTTTCATAATATTCACTTATGTTTATTCATCCAAGACAAAGTCTATGTCGAAGTCTTCTATTCTTGCACTTATGTGCTATTTTACTTTTAGGATCTCTGGTAAACTGACATCTTTATGAACATCCACCGTTTCTTTCAACTATAATAACATAGTCTGAGCCTTCTCTGATTCTTTCTCTTTATGATTCTCTAACATTCCCTTAGTCTCTTGACTTATGTCATAGTTTTCTTGTCTCATATTCATTCTTTCAACTTTAGCAATCATCCTTGGGCAATCCTCAACCTCATGACCAATAATTTTACAACAAAGACAAATAGGACATGTACCAGGGCATTCGTTAGCAATATGTCCCAGTCTTCTGCAGTTATAACACAAACATAATCCTCTTTTTCTCTTATATGTTCCCCAACCTCTTATGTACTGCACACTAGGATCACAGTGCTGGACCTGCAATCTGTAAAAAAAAATTCTAGGTTCCTGCATCCACTTATTAGTCCAAAAATTCTTTCTATGCATAATAATAACATATCTTTCTTCATTTCCCTTAAATTTACTGAAATCAATTCTTTCTTCCAACTACGCCCTAGCCTTCAGACTAGGACATAATCTATTAAACATACTTAAATTCATGCTTTCAAAACAAATTTTTTCTCTTATCTTACTCTTATCAAAGCACAAAGATTTACCTCTGTTAAGATCTTACCTCTTTCTTTAGATCAGATTTATTTCTTAGCACAGAGCTTCACAAGTCAAGTAGAGTACTGCACACTTCAACAACAAATCTACACACAAAGATTTTCTTTTCTTTACTTCAGTTCCCAACAATCATAGTTTGAGGTCCCAACAACAAAACCATTTGTTGGCACATGGGTAGATCCAGGGTTCAACTCTAACAATGCACCAACAAAACCCTAACTATCGACCCTTTCGGCAACACCTACGAAGCAAGCGAAGTCTCACCCAAGGTAGAAGTAGGGGGGGTTACATGACACAGGTGTCTGTAACCAAGATGGGACACATATCTGCGATAACAACACTTCACATAGTATTCTAGGAACACTTAGATGATGATATGAATCAGTTTATTATCTTTATTAACATCGTAGAACAAGCCCTAATATAGATTGACACAGTAACAATAAATGGTTAAGCACTTCTAGAACTTATCACATAGCACTGAGTTAGATCTAACATTCATCTATCTTTAACAAAAGTAAAGCACTAAGCATAAACATATCTATCTATCATACATAAAATCACTGAGAAGATTCATAACATAGTCAAAACACTACTAACACTACTAGTTAATTTAGAAAAAAAAATCACTAATTTAAAGAGAAAAATCACAATGCTCTACAGTTATATTTATTGCAGAAAATCCATAACTCAAACCCTAACATATAAGTCATCCATAACTCAAACCCTAACAATATAAATCATCCATAACTCAAACAAAGTCATGCGTTATACATAATCGTTTTATGCAAAGGCAATCCGGTCGTATACCATAATTACCACTAGTAAGTAACAATCCTGTGGATTTAAAAAAAGGGAGCTATGAGTGGAAACGATAAACTAACTTACCTGTTTCATTCATTTTATTTTTCATTTGCGCGTGTAGACAATTAAGTCGCTCCTACTTCTACTCTTGGCTGGCCATGGACAACACACTACCTCTTCTTTAATTGTTTCATTTCTGTGATTAAAAATTGACACCACGAATTAAAAAATAAAGATCTAATTTCGATGGATGAATTTGAAAATACATCAAATAAAATAATTAAATCAAGGAGAGGAAGGGAGAGATATTACTACCTACCGCTTTATTTTAGTATATCAGAACCAGATCAAACCCAGGCTGACCTGTCTCATCTCCTCTCTCTCACAGACTGACAAACATACACATAAACAAACAAACACAGACGACAAACAACACACGGACACACAACACATAGACAAAGCTCTTCACAACACAAAACTACATTACACTGTCTAAGAGAGAGAGCCAGAGAAAGTTCTAGCTAAGCACAACCTCCTCCACCGCGCTTCTCATTCTCCGCCTGTCTCGTCTGTGGAGGAACCCCTAATGGAGCTTTCAAGAAGGCTAGAATGAACCAGACGTTCGTGGAGGCGTTGAAATGGAAATCACGTCTCAGAATCTGCAATAGCAGATGGAAGACATGCCCGGCCCCAGAGTGATGGGCGACATGCTCATAATCTCCACTGCCTAGATTCTCATAATCAACGGTGCCAAAAATGGCACTGCCGGTTGGCAATTTGCGCGGGAGCCTGCATTGAGTCCGTTCCTTTACACACCCACAGAAGAAATGGGCAACAGATTCAGAGTTCTGGCTCCCAGTAAAATCCCAAGAATGTATCATTCCACAGCCAGTGTACTGCCCGACGGTCGCATATTAGTGGCCAGGAGCAACTCAAACTTTGGATATTTCTTCTCGGGCATGCCATTTCCGACGGAGCTGAGAGTGGAAGCGTACATTCCTTACTATCTGTACTCCCATTACGATCTGAAGAGGGTTAACATCACTGCCATTTCCACGAGGGAGATCATTGTTTGTTTCTTTCTTATGAGGAGGCCGAGCGTGAACATATATTTTAATGCATACGCCCCTCCCTTCACGATGCACAGTTTGTCCATGAACCAAAGAATGCTCTCGCTTGCAGCCACTGCCATAGTGAAGGACAAGGACAGGTATTCAGTTGGGCTGACGGCTCCACCGAGCGCAGTAGCGGCTCCTTCAGGCTACTACCTGCTCACCATTGTGAATGGAGGTGTACCCAGCAAGGCAGAGTGGATTCGGTTCATCAGTTAAAACAACAATGCGGAATAGATTTGCTTCATTAGTTAAAACAACAAGGCTGCCTGAAGAGGAAGCGAAGCCCATGATCGACCTGCCGCTAACCACAGAGATTATAGATATCCCGTGCTTTACGGTAGTCATATTTTCACCTTATCAATTGATGACACGTTTCCACGACCCGTTAACCAAACTCCACTAAGCGAAAACCACTAACCACAAAGATTATAGATATCCCGTAATTTACGGGAGTAAGTTTTCACCCTATCAATTGATGACAGGTTTCCAATCAGTTTTAGATTTCAATTGTTTATTTTTTTGACCCAATGTGAATACCTTTTTCGTTGATGTTGGCTTACGACCCTATGAACAATCGTGACCCTATGTGTCATTGGTTACTTGGACATACTAATGGCAACTCATCGATGTTTTATACGGACACTAAAATTTCCTCAAGTGTTTCTGTTTTTTAATTCCCTTTACCTCTTGGCGATTGAACAAGGGTTTGACCTATTGGTTTGCCGACCACATAAAATTGAATTTCTGAAAACCTTAAATTTCCAACTCTAACTATCAATTCATGGTAGATTTTAGTGTCCCTCTGTAATGACGATTTTGGATGGATGATAGTGCTGCAACCAAAACATTTACCATGAATGGCGTCTCTGTTACTGGAATGGAACAATTCTTTCTAAAATCAAATTTCAAATTTCAAGCATATTTTTTTTTTTAAATACTTTTTTTTTCTTTCTTGATTTCTTGGATTTGTAGCAGACTTATTTCAACAAACTTCTAAGTTTTGTATGGGCAAAGGCCTGAATTAGTGAAAGACCCAAACAATGAGAGAAACTATGAAATGTTTTTCAGTATAGCTAAAAACTTATATGACCAAATGCCAAAATCAGAAATGAAATGAGGCCTTGATACCAATGTAAAGGATCAATATGGATCTTTTTGATGGTTATCCATCATAAAGTGAGTAAATAATTATAATCCAAATTAGACAATAAATATATTGAATAATAATCTTTATAATGAGATAGATAAATAATGAATACAATGAAAGGGTCCATCCATATATATATGAACTTAAGGGGCACTTCATGACCATTGATGAAAGGGCACTACATTTAGTTAACAATATTAATTATTAATATTATAATTATTCATTGATTATTATTATTATATATTATATATGTTACATTCTCAAGGGTTTCTCTTTTTTGGATACCTCAAAACACTTGACATGTATCTTGGCTAAATGTAGAAGAACATGAGGGGATTCTTGTGATTTATATTTATTTCTTGATTATTTGGTCGAGTAATAAAGACAACCATTGCCCTCAGATTTTGCTTTGATGTGCTATGC
>WSFP011474762.1:0-17166 GCA_009831015.1 Picea engelmannii
CTGTGTAATGCAGTGAGCCATAGATATGGAAATTCCTATGGATGTGCCCCTATTGGATGAGCACTAGTGGGTGTATAATATCCCTTTCTATATTTTTCAAGAGTCATACCTACCTGTAACCCTAATTGTAATGTAAAGGGTACAGGTCGACCCCACCTTAATGTGATTAATAATAAATGTAAAAGATAATTAATCTAGTTAATATTAATTATATTGTGAGCTAGTGAGGGCGGCCATGTTGTGCCAATAGACACTTCTGTTGATAGGTTCAGTCTAGTATAAGTAAAGGTAAATTCCCCATTGAGGAATCATATCTTTCATGTGAGTTTGGAAATTTTAGCAAGTACACCTTCTTGGGAAAGGTGTGCACCTATCTTGGGCACTAGTCTTCTAGAGTTTGAGCACCCTCTTGTGTGCTAGGTATTATTAGTGGTAATGGTATTTCTCTTAAATAATATAGCAAAGGATTTGGATGGTTTTTTTTCCCTTGTTGAGAAGGGTTTCCCAGAATACTTCTTGTGTTCTTGTGCATGGTGTTTCTTCTTGTGATCTTGGTTGCTACAACATTATTGTTTATGGTTAAGGAAAATGTTAAAACATAATGAAATTCATTCCTAACCTAGATTATTGAAAAATCAACATGGTATCATAGCATAGGTCTTAAATATCCCATTGCAAAAACATTTTCCAGCCATCCTCTCTCACTTCTGTAGAAACCGTATGGCCCTCCTAGGGTTCCCAGAAAATCCGTACGACCTACTCTTCTGAGGGTTTAAAACACTTGAAACTTGGACGTTGAGGCTACAAAGGAAATAGGTGAGTACGACCTCCTTTAGTGCATATCCAACAAGTCTCAAATTGCAATTCCGAGCATTTTGACTTTTTAGCCCTAGGGTTTCTAGGGTTTCTCCAATTTCTGCAGAAAATTTCAGAATTGCATTTCTGCAACTCTTTGAAGAAGCTCTTCAGCTTACCAAGGATATCATATTTATCTAAGGCTTATTGTTGGCAGCCATAAGTCCAACAAAACCTAAAAGTGCTAGCCTAGACTAGCCGTTAGGTTTTCTATCCTAGTTGACAAGGGTTTGTGAAGAATTCAAAATGAGCAAAATCATGATGGGGGGAAAGCTTGATGATTCAAGCAAACTCAGTTCCAAGAAGAAAAGAAATTAAAGAAATGGAGACATCAACATCTAAGCACTCTTAGGTATGGTCCCTATCAATGATAACACTTGGTTAATTGATAGTGGTGCCTCTAGACACATGATCGGTCTTAGAAATCACATAAAAAAATTCGTTGAGAAATAAACACATCTACATGTTGTTCTTGGAGATGATGCCAGATATAATGTGAGAGGAATTGGAACTTCTACCTTCCAACTAGATTTAGAAATGCAACTTCAATTAGAAGAAGTACTATATGTCCCCGGAATGAAGAGTAACCTTGTCTCTATTTCTACCTTGGAAGACAAAGGCTATAAGATTACTTTCTCAGAAGGAAGAGTTCTTGCATGGCACAAAGACTCTCATATAAGTTCTGCCAAGGTAATTGGTGTCCGAGAGAACAACTTGTATAGATTAACCATCAAACCAATCCAATCCTTATTACATGACACTATCATCTTGAGTGACCTATGGTATAGAAGACTTTCTCACATGCATTACAGAGCTCTTCCAGCTCTAGGGAAAATGGTAATAGGTCTACCGGAAATATAGATTCAACATATAGGTGTTTGCAAAGGTTGTTCCCTTGGAAAAAGTGTTAAAGGATCCTTCCCAAGAAGTGAAAATAGATCCAAGGAAATCTTGGACTTGATACATTCAGACGTATGTGGGCCAATGACTGTTGCATCTCTAAATGGGTACTTATACTATGTACTCTTCATAGATGATCACTCCAGGAAAACTTGGATTTAATTTCTAAAGAACAAGGATGGAGTCCTTGCAAAATTTCAATAATTCAAAGATCAGATTGAGAACCAGACCGAAAGAAAAATAAAAATATTAAGATCATACAATGGAGGAGAATACACCTCAAAAGAATTCAATAGTTTTTGTATTGAAGTAGTAATCAAGAAGGAGTTCACAGTTCCTTACAACCCTCAACAAAATGGGGTAGCTGAAAGGAAAAACAGAACTATCATTGAGGAAACGAAAGCAATGATACATGATCAGAGTCTACCTATGACTCTATGGGTAGAAGCATGTATGACAACAGTATATGTTCAAAATAGAAGCCCTCATAAGATCCTAAAGAAGATTACTACAGAAGAAGGCTTCATCGGAGTGAAGCCTGAGATTGGACCCTTCAAAATATTTGGATGTCTAGTGTATCTTCATGTACCCAAAGAAAAGAGATCCAAGCTAGAACCTTCAGGAAGGAAGGGCACATTTGTTGGATACAATGAATCCTCAAAAGCTTATTGAATCTACATTCCTGGTCAAAGACAAATTGAAGTAAGAAGATATGTTACTTTTGAAGAAGAAGTATCCTTCCAGAAATCCAGAGAAGCTCATATGGAAATTGATAGTGAAACAATACCTTCTCCTCCTTCAACAATTCAGAGGGAGACTTATATTATTCCATATGATCCAATAGCTCTAGTTGATCCAGTCGTTCTAGCCAATTCAGTTGCTCCAAGAAACATAGCCAGAAATATTACAGTTGGACATAAAAGGCCTGCTTGGGCCTGACAAAATTTATAAGAAGCAGAAGGGCATAAAGCCCCACAAGGAACAACCAGAGAGAGAAAAAGACCAAAGAGATTCTCAAGCTACCTTTCAGCCATGACCCACATTATTGACTCAAAGCCAACTTGTCATGGAGAAGCCTCAGGTGAACAAGTATGGCAAGATTCCATGACTGAAGAATACTAATCTATATTAAAAAATTATGTATGGGATGTTGTTCCAAGACTAGAGGGAAAGTCTTTAGTGACTTCCAAATGGTTTTATAAAATAAAGCATGTTGTTGATGGAAGCATTGAAAAATACAAAGCAAGATTTTTGGCCAGAGGGTTTTCACAAATAGAGGGAGTTGACTATGATGAGACTTTTGCACCAGTAGCTCGATACACCTCCATCCGATCTATCATTGCACTAGTTGCTTCCATGGGTTGGGAGCTACATCAGATGGATGTAAAGACAACCTTTCTCAATGGTGAAATTGAGGAATAAGTTTATATTGAGCAGCCAGAAGGATTCGTTGTACACAACGAAAGATCTCATATATGCAGGTTGAAGAAATCCCTATATGGCCTAAAGCAAGCACCACGTGCTTGGTACGAGAAAATGGATGGATTTCTGATGAGTTTGGGTTTCAACAAAAGTGTTGTTGATCCAAACTTATATTATCACATTGATGGCAATGAGTGTTTGATTTTGGTCTTATATGTGGATGACCTTTTCCTCACCGGTTCAGAGAGACTCATTGCTGAATGCAAACAAGCATTGACTACTGAATTTGAAATGAAGGATTTGGGATTGATGCACTACTTCATGGGACTAGAAGTATGGCAGAGAACATATGAGATTTTCCTAAGTCAAGGAAAATATACTATGGAGATACTGAAAAATTTCGGCATGACATAATGCAAATCCATGCCCACTCCATTGGTAATGGATTTGAAGAAAATGAGTGATACTGATTCAGGAGATGTAGATCCACACTTATACCGACAATGGATTGGATATCTGATGTATCTGGTTAACACCAAACTAGACATTTTCTATGCAGTAAATGTGCTTAGCCAGTTTATGAGCCAACCGAGACAGACACACTGGATAGCTGCAAAACATGTATTGAGATGCTTACGAGACACAATTGGTTATGGCCTTATTCCTCTAGTGTGGACTTGATCTTGCAAGGATATGTCGATCCATGTTGGGCAGGAAGAGAAGTAGACATAAAAATCACCTCCGGTTGTTGCTTCATCTTAGGTTTTGCCATGGTTTCCCGATGTAGCAGAAAACAAAGCTATGTGGCATTAAGCACCGCAGAGGTAGAGTACATTGCATTGAGTGTAGCAGTGTGGATTCGAAAACTTTTGACTGACTTGTTCGATCATGAGATGGATCCTACTACTATTCATTGTGATAACCAGAGTTGTGTAAAGCTCTTTGAGAACCTGATGTTTCATGACAGATCGAAACACATTGAAAAAAAGTATCACTATATTAGATACATGGTGTAGAGGAAGACAATACACATACATTATCTTCCTACTCATGAATAGATCGCAGATATCTTCACCAAACCACTTGCCAAGACAAAGTTCGAGTATTTCCATGAGAGACTTGGCCTGGTGGAAAATGCCTCCCTAGATGAGAGGGAGTGTTGATGATTGCAGCTACGTGATACATTCTCCATCTTACAAACCTGAGAGAAAGCCCCTGAGAGGGGTGTGTGGTTTCTATTTGAGACAGAGAAGGAATGTAGAGATGGCCTCCTCCTTACAGATAGTTGAGAAGAACTCCAAATTATTCTCTTGTGTAACACAGTGAGAAAGGAGATCTGCAGAGTTGGGCGTGCCTGTGGCTGAGCACAAGGTGAACGTGTGAAATCCCAAAGTGTTGGGTGCATCGCCATGAGAACAGAAATGAATATGATGTATTAGCCTCCTCTGAGGAGAAGGTTTGATGAGAAAATCCATATGAATCTCTTGTGTAATGAAGTGGGAAAGAAGATCTGTTGAGTGGACGTGCCTGTGGACGAGCACAGGTGAACATGATCCTAGTGGCTGAGCACTAGTGAAGAAGTGGTTCTTCTATGTAATGCAGTGAGCCAGAGATATGGATATCCCTATGGATGTGCCCCTAGTGGATGAGAACTAGTGGGTGTATAAGATCCCTTGCTATATTGTTCAAGAGTCAAACTTGCCTGTAACTCTAATTGTAATGTAAAGGGTACATGTCGGCCCCACCTTAATGTGATTAATAATAAATGTAAAAGATAATTAATATAGTTAATATTAATTATATTGTGAGCTAGTTGTTGGACACACCTACCACACTTAGAGGGGGGTGAATGAGTGTGGGGATCTTTTTCCCAAAACTTCCCTCTTACACAAAACTCATTAGTTAGTATTCAACATTTACTCATTACTCATTGCTGGCATCTATAACCAGTTAGATGTGAACATATATCAACAACATATATCATCAATAAGTCATCACCACAAGGAACACAAAGAACACAAGATGTATGTACAATTTTATTTTTATTACAGACTACAATCCTTAGGGTTTATCAACAACAACTGAATAGAGTACAACTCTACAAGAGCACCAACTCTATATGCAAGATTCAACTTACATCCTCAACACCAACTAAGATGAGGCAACAATCCTCCACAGATATCAATCTGTCACAGGGATGCGACCTGTCAGTAGTGCAACTCGCGTGTGTACGTGCCCTGGCTCACTACATCCTGCGTATGTACGCAGCCAGTCTACAATATAATATGTGTATACTTCTGAGAAACTAGGGTTTTTCATTGCTTCACATACTTAGATCCTCTGCAACCTACAATCACATTCTCTTTTGTCTCTCACTATCCAATCTGACCCACAACTAGTCACAACACATCCAAGCTCTCCAACAGTCTACTCATGCTCCCCAACCAATCAATATGAATGCTAAATCAATCATGTATAAGCCACTAGTATACCATAGCAATCATATCACCATTGAATCACAAGAGTACTGCTGACTCCATCACCCAACATAAATCACATCATAACAACCATACCAAGATTGTCCTAAGCATTCACAACACAACAAGCAATAGTATCGATCAAGACAATAATGTAACCATACCAGAGTCTCAGTGACAGATCTTAGTTTATAGAATGCATATCTAGAACCTGCTTCAGTCTTCAACAACTAGTCATCAACTCAAACAAAAATCTCCATGATTTTATCCATTGTAAGTGCCCTGTACTCATACAGCTCGCGTGTGTACACACCCTAGTCCATTACAACCCACGTATACCTCAAAAACTAGGGTTTCTGAAGCTCCGAGACTTTTTCTATCAAGATCTCAGACATTGCCAAAACTTTGATGTGTCCATGAGATCCTCCTCACACTCTCTTTCTTAGAATAGATATTCAATCATGTTCAAGAGATACACACAAAAGATACATAAGAGATACTCCAAAAATGTTCTTCCAAAAATGTACTTTTCACAAGAGACCCTAGCCTCTTATTTATACTATTCATCTTCTAGATCACTTAACCCACTTCTAGGTCAGTTAACCCATTTCTAGGTCACTTAACCTATTTTCCTCATTTTAAGGTTAACCACTTTCCATAAATAGAAAGTTGTTCATTACTTTATCATTTAAATATTCCTCCCTGATTTTGTCATCTTACTTTAATATTTAAATAATCATTCTTGATTTTTTCACTTCACTTTATCATTTAAATAATAATTTCTTCTTCTCAAGCACTTTGACTTCTTTGACCTTATGGGGCTTCAAACCATCATGTCGGGGTCCTTCAACTTCGTAGGGCCATAACTCTCAAACCGTGAGGAGTTATGTGACATTACACATACCACTGGAAATGTCATGACAAGCACTATCCATCTATGATAGTTTTACCAACAAAATCACTGATCTTCATCTCATTATTCCACATACAAGCATGGGTTCTCTCAACCACAACTCAACCGCAAAGCGTCTTCCTATGAGGGCTTTCACCATAAGGGGACCACTTTGGAGTTCATCTATTTGTACTTCTTATCAACCATGACAAGAAAATAATGAGTCATCTTTACATCAAACAAACTATGCATCATATATCAAAGAATCAATATTCATCATTTATCAATGACAACTCATTAATCCATCTTCATCGATTGGTTTCCACTTGAAATCTATCATTCTCATCAAGGACAATACATATAGATTGTTCATCAATCATCAATCAATCAAGCCTATCAATCAATCCATTGACATCAATCAATCACTTAATCACTTGACATCAATCCTTTGAAATCAATCAATCAAACAATTGGCATCATAGACAACATGATCCAACACTAGTGAGGTCGACTCTGTTGTCCCAATAGACATTTTTGTTGGTAGGTTTATTCTAGTATAAGTAAAGGTAAATTCCCCATTGAGGAATCATATCTTTCACGTAAGTTTGGAAATTTCAGCAAGTACACCTTCTTCGGAAAAGTGCACACCTCTCTTGGGCGCTAGTTTTCTAGGGTTTGAGCACCCTCTTGTGTGCTAGGTCTTATTAGTGGTGAAGGTATTTCTCTTGAAGAATATAGTAGAGGATTTGGCTGGGTTTTCTTCCCTTGTTGATAAGGGTTTCCCAGGATACTTCTTGTGTTCTTGTGCATGGTGTTTCTTCTTGTGATCTTGGTTGCTGCAACATTATTGTTTATGGGTAAGACAAATGGTAAAATGGAATGAACTTCATGCTTAACCTAGATTATTGAAAAATCAACAGGGGGTTCCTGATTTGTGACATTGTTGATGCAAGGGGAATGGACATGTTGAGGCTTTAACAACTCCCCTAAGTCAATCGACTTGGGGAGCCACTTTTGAATTTTTAATCAAGCCCTTTCAAATATGATTTATTCTACTTGACCTTATTCTTTTAAAGGTTGAATTAATGGTTATCAACTACTAACTGGACTTACTCTTATTTAATACATTGTTGATCATTCTAATTCATAATGCATTTCATTATAGTTTATGGTTGTTGCAATGTTGACCTAATTTACCTCACAAATTTATTGTTCCTACACTTATTACATTGCATGTATCATAGATTTTTCTCTTGCACAACTTGGATTTAACTGGATTTGAACTTTCCTAAACATATTTGCAATAGTGTCTAGGGTGTAGATGTTTTTTTCCAACATAGGATTACTCATAACTGAGTTTCGGGTAGGATTGACACTTTCACCCGACGTTGGGTTTGAAGTGCAATGGAGGACAATGGACCATTTTACCATATTAAAATCAATTTGATGCTTGTAAATGTTGCCAACTTTAATTAATGCATACAAAACAAACTAACATAATTTAATTTAAGCTAAGCAATCTTTTGAATACGGCCTGGAATTTTATTAAAAAAAGCCTTTATGCATAATTTTGGGTACCGACCATTTTTACATTTTAACTCCAAAAAGGGGCTATTTATAGGTTTTCAAATATTACAAACTCAATCCAATTGAAAATTTTTAAATTTGAGGTCCATAGGTATGAGAACTCATATTTATGATTCCCCATAAAATAAAGTTGTTGAAATGTATTGTTTATGAAACCAATAGAGATAGCCTTGAGTAGGGTTGTGTGATAATGGAAAGCCCTACCTATCCTTTATGTATAAAAAAATTAGTTTTTCAATCAAAAGTTGTGTAGATAAGTTATGGGATTTCTAAGCTAAAGATTGAGAATTTCCACCCATGATTGTGTGGAATGATTTGCGACTCTCCAAACATGTATATTTTGATTCAATTGTGCTTAATTGAGTCATTATAGTCATCTATTATTTATGCCTTGAGTATAATTTTTTTTTTCAAAATCTAATGGGCATATTCGTATTTGCTATTTGATTTACCTTCCCTCGTTAAGTGGAGTAAATAACATTGGTCAAAATTACCTTTTAAATTAGCCAACTAAAAGATTTTAAAACGAATCATCTAGGGGAATTTGAAAGTTCTATAGGAATATATTTTGAGATGTGCCCTCATGATTACTTTTGAGATTGCTACTATGGATATATTTAAAAAATTGCCCATCTCCAATGAGTTCTTTGGATTCCTCTCCCATGGTTATTAGTCCATGTTGAAGGCAAGCCAGTGACTCTAGCATTTGATTCAACGTTGAATGACTATTAGTTTAGGTTTGAATTTAATAAGTCTCTTATATCCCTAAGTTTCTAGCATGGTTGGTAATTTTTTTATTAAATAAATTGCAAAAAATTATCTATGTGCAATCTTATTGGTTGTAAGAATTGAAGTTTTATTGGAGACTTCCAGCCTCCTCCCAATGTATTTGTTTCATTTCCTATCCTAACTTTTGAGGATAATTTGCAATATGCAATTTATTCATTCTATTCATTGTTTCATAACCTAAGTTAAGTTCTAAGTTTTAACTTTTGCTCTTGCTCAATCTCAGTGCATTAACACTTAGCATTAATGCTTCTACTGCACCCAAATTTCACGACCATCGTCTCGACCGCTTGCTCCTACTGCACCCAAATTTCAATGTGTGACGAATATGGCCAGTGTGTCCATCGCCTGCTCTTCCTTGTGCATTGTATCCACCACATGCTCTTCCTTCTGCATGCATTCACACACATAGCTTTAGTTCGTAGAGTACAACTATACAACTATTATCCATTTCATTATGTTTTTTCGTTAATCTCTACATCAATGTCGTCTGAGGCAGATATGAGAAGGAACTCACAACCATGGTAGTTAAGGAAGCGAGGCACCCATACGAGCCCATGCACCCCTGTAAGATGAAACACTACTCTACTACCACAATTATTGATGCCAAATTATGAGAGGTTGGGAACACTACTACCACATTTATTGATGGAAACAAGAGGCTAGGAATTACTAATGGGAATATGAGTATGGGAACAAGACAAGGCATGTGCAAGTCAGAAATTGAGTCTGAAGACATGAGCAATGAGGAAGGTTGGGCCTTGTGCTAGCTACCGATGAAGTAAAGGGGTGCTCACCAAGTGAACCACATGCATTCAATCATATCAACCCCACATATTACAACCATGAATGAACTCCACAAGGAGGAATCAGATCCAACCTCCATATGATTACACAATATATGGGGCGTAAAACCCCCATACCCACAATCGGATCTAAGCTTACTGAGCGCACAACGAAATGATAGAGGAGAGCAGCTGGGGAAGCTAAAAGGGGGGGAAATAAATGGCATGGATAGAGAAAAGCATAACTCTTAAATGAAAACTATGGCATGCGTTCTTCTGTATAGCCAGATATCGTTGACAGACCCAGTGAAGAAGATCATGTTTATGTTGAGTACTATATGTCTGGCATGAATATCCATCCTCTCTGGTTTCAACCATGACTATTCACATGGACGGTTTCTTCTTTCTTGGAATTGAGGTTGGACCAACTCCTCGTTCAATACTCGACGCTCAACCTCCCTCCTGATCTCTCCCTTTCGGCTTGGAATTACAGTAGATGACAGTACAAATCACTATGAGAACCTCCCTTCATTTCCATATTGGCTAAGGTGAATATTCTAGTTCTCCTTCCTTTCACGACGTACATTCATTGCCTTTTACTTGTTGGTAGGAGGGGCCCTCCTACACTCTCACAGTGAGTCCTGGTTTGTTCCCCATCCCCGCTAGATTAAAATCCCACAAAGATAAGTACAAGATATATCGAAAATTAGGTATATATATTTTCCTTACGGTAACTAGTTGGGGTAGCAAGCAACCCGCCACAACAATGAACCCGAAGGCTCCCCCAATATGAAACATAGCTGAATCAGTAAACAAAATTCTTGACACAATAAGAAATGAAAGAAAAAGAATGGATACACTTCTGAATCTGTAAACAAAATTCTTGGCACAATAAGAAATGAAAGAAAAAGAATGGATACACTGCGGAATTTGTAAAGAAAATTCTTGGCACAATAAGAAATGAAAGAAAAAAAATGGATACTTGTTGGAGGCATGACAAATGTTCATAAAATCGAGGTTGAGGAGAAAGTTGATGAACAAGTTCTTGTTTTTTATATTGATGAGTAAGGTCTCTTGGACCCACAACTATGTTTAAACTCTGCAAAGGGCCAATGAGATTTATACTAGGTTTTTGGGTTCTCTGTCTATAATGGGTTGTCTGTAGGAGTCCCTAATCGATCCTCTCATAGTCTCTCCGGGGTCATAGGTACGAATAGAGGAGGTTGGGAAAGAAACTTCATGTTAGACGGTATTTCCCTGCCTCCCTTGTGAATCTTCGGGGCTAATAGTATCTATCAGTGCCTTGCTTTAAGGCTGAGATGGACAATATTTGAACCTGCAACTCTTAGACACTTCACTGAGTATTTCAATAAGCCGATTACCGATTCCTATTCACTAATACAACTGCAACACCTGTGCAAGGGAGATTGTTCGTCGACGCCTAACGGGGCCCTCCCAATTGGATGAAAGCTCTTGGAGAGTGTGAGCGAAGGCAAGAAGATGATGACGATGATGATGAGAATGGGAGGTCAGGAAGAGTTGCAATGCCTTGTTGAGACTCAACTATGAGGAAGTTCAACACCATTGGTTTTAGCAGTCATTTCCAGAACATCTGGTCAACACCCCCTAGCTACTGGAACATCTACTGTTAGGATATCCGAAGGAAGGAATGAAGGTGAACCGAGCTCTGGTATTCTTTCTTTCTTCCCTCGGTTCCAATACAATTGCATCTTTTCCATGGAAATGAAGACTTGAACCTCAAGGATAGGCTTCGCTCCTTTCATTCATGTAGGTCAATCGGGGGAGATTTCCCCCCTTCTGGGAGGTTATGCTGAGATAAAGCGACGAAATGACGGGGGCCCAGTTATAATTTGCATAGAACCTGTTTAAGTTTAACCAACACATTCGAATGGTTCAACATGAGGGAAAGGATGGCTTGCATGGTTCCAATTGTCAATAAGGTAGTTTGATCCTACTCCCGTCTATGTACCCACTGACCATTCTGACAGACCATAAATCCAACCATTCTGACAAGACATAAATCCAACCAGACCGATTGGAGTCATTCGATCGAGCAACACAAAAAGGTTCCCTTACCCCAAAATGCATAGCAGTGATGATTGACTGGATCTACCTTCCCCTCACCTTCACTATGCACAGGCTTTAAGCAGAATAAATCTATATCCTACGCTCTTTCACACCGTGATATTCTAGGCTTCTTTCCCCTGGTTGAAAACAACTTTTGGTTCAAAAAAATGTCTTTATAGAATACCTTTCCTCCATCTATGTTTGTTAAGATTTTGTTGTTCAGATAATAGATATAGCCAGGGCCTTCTTACAATGTTTCCTTGTGGAACGATTTTTTCCTCCCCCTTAAGTGCATTGGCTTGCATCTATTGAACGATGAGCTAAACAAAGAAAATGTGATACATAAGTTTGCATCTTCTCTTGGTTTTTCCCTCACTGAACAACAAACTAAACATGGAAAATGTAATATCTACATGCACGGTTAACCCACCTGGTGGAGAGATTGAGGAATACAAGATTGAGGGATATAGACATATAACAGATGGTAGAAATGGATAGCCACTTGGCCAAGGAAGACATCCAACTGTTATGTAGCGAGCTACATGAATCTCATGACTTTGCTACATTTATCTATATTAAAATTATTTTATCTAAAAGATAATTAGGATATCTGAAAATAATAATGTGTTGTAATTTAGTTATTTAGATATACTTTAACCATCTTATGTTCAGATATCTTGATATTTACATATATTTCCATGCATTTTGTAATTGAAATCATGTTACGTGGATTCAATGTCGCTACTCGATCAGTCGATGCCAAGAGTACATTCCAATAGTAAATGCACTCAATAGGAGTCTTTTCTTATAGCCGATTATAGCTCCCTTGTTTTAGTGCAGATTGGTCGTTTCACTCTCATTTCCAGGAGGTAGGTCATTGACACAAGGTCATTTCTGAGAGAATAAATTTCCCATCCACCATTTCCAACTTGAGAAGGACCACATCACCAATGGCTGAATCACCAATGTCCAAGAGGATAAGGTCTCCATAAAATCATACCTGAGTCACCTGCACATACCCAAGAAGAGAAGGACCCATGGCCGAGAGGAAAATAAAATATATGTACCCCTGGTTTCGTCTGAATAGTTCTTTGAAAGTCATTTTAATTTATATATCCCCCATTGCCATGGAGCAGGTACATCATTACATTCTGGGCTGGAGAGGGAGAGGAATCATCTCAAAGACAATCAAGATAGATTCCAAAACTAGAACAGATCCAGATCCTGGAAGCCATTTTCAATTCTGGTATGGTGAACTTTCCATGACAACAAATAAAAAATATCAGAGCTCAACTAGAGGAATTTGGAGAAATTGAGGATGCCAATGTATCTTATTACTTTCAGAACAAAAAATCCAAATGAAGGCAACGACAACTGCAAGTTGCACAAAGATCTAAATCTTATACCATACCATACCAAGCCATCGGCCAATACATTCACATTAACATTGGATATCAATGTCGGTATTTTGTTGTGCATGTTTCTTCATTTGTTGGACAATGTTATTATCCACAGGTACTGTACGAGGAAATTTGCAATTATAATGAACTCAACAAGCAATAAGAGTGGCAATAGCAGCAAGAGGTCAAAGAATATTGGATGAAGCCTCTAAAACTACAGGAACAATATCATTCTCATGTCTTAGTTGAAACTACCTATATGCATATAGTCTCATGCATTGTCGTCATGTATAATGTATATATAGTTCTTTGGGTCATGTCTAATATTAATTTTGGTCTGCAGGAACAGAAGGCGTCTGAGACTCAATCATTAATACCAATACATTAATAATTGTATTAATCAATGACCATCCAGTTGATCTATGGGGTTTTGTTGGATTTCTATGGCAAGTTGGTGCTCGTGAATCAATGGGGAATGACTCTGGCTGGATGTCCCTATGGGGTTTTGTTGGATTCCTATGGCAAGTCGGTTCTCGTGA
The DNA here is from genome assembly GCA_009831015.1 of Picea engelmannii. NCBI lineage: Eukaryota > Viridiplantae > Streptophyta > Pinopsida > Pinales > Pinaceae > Picea > Picea engelmannii. The sequence goes on from WSFP011474762.1 coordinate 13,732, forward strand.
ATCAATGGGGAATGACTCTGGAAGGTTTGAAGCATGCAATTACTTATTGTTTTAATATTCCATGCACAAATATTTTTGGTATGGCATATATATCCATGCACATTGTTTTTATTGGCAGGGACATAGTCACTACAATGACACTTGTTTATTAAAAATCTCGTCCATGGTACTATCACAAGATATGCTTAAATTTCAAAATGCTCCAATGAAAATTTTTATCATGTTATGCTAGATTACACTTCATATGCTCTCATGGCAAATATTTTAAAATTATTCGATGGCTTATTCCCAAACCTCTCCAATGGTTTAACTTGTGTACAAGTTTTCACATGATCCAGTGACTTATTTTTTTTAATGATTTATAATAAAAAAAAATAATAAATGCTTTTATGGCCATTTTCATAGCTTCCCCCATAGCTTAGAGCATGCATCAAAATTTAAATTTGATGGCTTATATTAGAAAATTCTGAAAATTAGAAAAACCTTTTGAATGGCATGCCCGAGTTACATATTCATGGACATTTAACTTTTCACCATGGTAAGACCCACATTTTCATTTTCTTTCTAGGATATACTATTTCAATAGGTTTCACAAACTTTACATTTAAATCCTCAAACTAAATGATCACCAATGAAAATTTTTGAATTTTCACCATTAGTAAAGGTAAATGTTGATATTTACATCTAGGGTGGTATGTGCGAGAGGGGTTATAATAAACCCCAAAGGAAAAATAGAATTTTCGTTTGCTTGGGGTCTTGATATATCATCAATAATCACGCTAAAGCCTATGCACTATTGTAAGGCCTGAAGATTGTCATCAAATCTAGTATTCAAAAGATAAATGTAGTGAGGGACTTAAAGAATATAATAAGGCACATGGTCTTGAATACTACCCTAGTTGACACTCTTCTAGCTTCAATATTAGAGCGGAAAAAGAAAGAATCTAAACATCTTTCTTGGGTTAATTTCTTCCATGTTTGATCCGTGAGATTTAAATGTTAAGTGCAATAAAAATAATATTATGAATGCTCAGCATACTATGACTGTCTTAACATTCAAGTGGAACGTAAAGCTGAAATGTAACGTTGTAAGCAGAATGGAGATTTACAGAAACTGACAACACAAAACAGAGAATGAAAAACACAACAGAAAAGAGAGTCACAAATGCTTTATTTGTTAATGGAGTTCACCCCCTTCACTGGGCTACGTCTCCGGGTCCCTCTCCAATGGGTACCGATCCAATTAAATCTTCAAAAATGGTACAAATGGTTACAGGAACATCTTCAGCAGACTATGAAACATGAATACTGTGCAGCATCTTCAAAACTACAAGTTCTGGAAATTATAAAGCTTTCAACAGTAAGAAAACTACTACAAAACGTAGTTGATTCTACAATGCAACAACACAAAATGTTTCAAAAAAAAAACTCTCCCCCCCCCCGCACACTGGCTGAACCATACTATATAGCATATGGGCCTCACAATAGAGATGCTTCAATTAAATGACATAACAAAACTGATACTTCGCAATTATTTTCATAACGAATTTGACACATGTGCATTCCCAGTCGAGTTCCATAACAGAATGATGGCAAAATCATGTAGCTGGAGGTTTATTGCACGGGCATCGACTCGGTTGTGTATTCAAAATAGTAACAACAGAACGAACAGACATAATCTTCTATTTATGGCTTGCAACCATAACTACCAAATATCGTTACAGATGCCCTGTCAACTGCTCTCCAATACTAAACTCCACACATAAAACTCCCACGAAACCGTGCATGCCACGTTACGCGCGAGCCCAGGCTGTACATTACGCAATGCCCTTCGGAGAGTGCACAATGGATTACCATATTACCTTGCTCCGCCTCGTCACCACGCGATCTCAAACCACAAGCTAGACCATACTCATCAAACGGTGCCCCGTGTAACATATCACATATGGTGAAATATCGACCCGTGCACAAACATATAACACATGATTAACATATGATATATAACGTTTATCATTGCAATATGTGATATATAATGATATATATATGCGGGACATGTAACTTGGTTTCGTTTGGAATGTGGCAGCAACATATAAGAAGTTTAGTCTATGTGCCGAGACATAAAAGGAGTTTAGTATATGTGATGTACTTTACACCATTGATTAATAACCATGTACCATATTGGATCAATAGAATTTGGAGGATGAAAAACCCCTTCGGATCATTCCTCCCCATTGGAGAGATTTTGGACCACCAAAAGCCTGAATTATTCAGCGAGTAAGTGAGGGTACAACTCCCTCACTTTTCCAATCTCCATCCATCTTGCTTTGCTAGGATGCATGCCTTTAAGCCCCACTCGAAGGTACTCAACATTCCCCCTTCGTGAAGTCCTTACATTTTTGTCAAGAATAACATCATCCTGCAACCCTTTCATATATTCAGGTGCCATATCATCAACTAAAGGAATCTGTATGTTAGTTTCCTCATCCATGATCAAAGGAGGCTCATACAGTTTAAGATTCTCAACATTGACAACTGAATAAATTTGCATGTATGGAGGTAAATTCAAGCGAAAAGCATTAGTACCGATCTTTTCGAAAATCTCAAAAGGACCATACCTGATAGGCTAAATCTTTTTACCTTCACCTTTCATTCGTTCTTTGGTGATATGTAACGAAACTCGGTCTCCAACCTGAAATTGATGATCAACTCGATGCTTGTCATGCCTGGCTTTGTACTTTGTCTGGATCTTCTCCAACTGTTCTTGAACTGCCTGTTGCACTGCTTGGATTCTCTGAATGATTTTTAAAGCTTTATCTGCATCATGATGTCCATCCACTGCATCTTTGCCAAAAGAGAAGTCCATAGGTGTTTTTGGTAGATAACCAAAACAAGTTTCAAAAGGAGATTTCTTCGTGGAAGAATGAAATGCATGGTTGTAAGCATGTTGTATGTACTGCAATTGTTCGTCCCAAAGTTTAGAATGATTACTACAATATCCTCTAAGCAGCTGAACCACTGTCCTGTTCACTACCTCTGTTTGCCCGTCAGTCTGTGGATGAAAAGCTGTACTTTTCTTCAGTTTAGTATCCATAAGCTCCCATAATGTTGACCAAAATTCCCCCAAGAACCGGGAATCCTTATCCGATACAATAGACATGGGTAGCCCAAAATGTATCCAAACATTCTGAAAGAATAGATGAGTTGTTTGTTCATCAGTGATCTGCTTGTTACATGGCATCAAGATACACATTTTGCTGAATCTGTCCACAACAACATATAGGTAATCATGCCATTTTCTAGACATAGGTAGTCCTCCTACAAAGTCCATAGAAATGCTTTCCCAGGGACGAGAAGAAACTGGAAGAGGTGTGTACAAACCCAATTTCCTATTGCTAGGCTTACTTGTTGCACACATAACACATCCTCGTATGTATT
>WSFP011474766.1:0-17165 GCA_009831015.1 Picea engelmannii
CTACAACTAGAAGGAGGCTCCAACCCCTTAGTTTCTCAGGTTAGAACCTAAGGGAAGCTCCAACTCCCCAATCCTCTGGCTACAACCAGAAGGAGGATACAACCCCCTATGTTCTTCATTTCCAACTGGAAGGTGGCTACAACCACCTGTCCTTGCCCCATCCAACTGCCCTGACGTAGAAGTAGAATGATGGAACCACTGTCACACTATCACTGTGAGATATATTGTTGTAAATGTGTACCAATCAACTTGCACCAAAACACCTATACCATAAACAAGTGCATCAACCATGCACCAACCTATACCAACCAACCTGTACCATAAACAAGTGCATCAACCATGCACCAACCTGTACCATGAACAAGTGCATCAACCATGCACCAAACCTTTACAAATAACATGTCACAACAACCTATCCAAAAAACCTATCACAACAAACTGTCTCATCAATCTTATCAACCAAATTAGATCTACTCACCAAGATCAATCACCAATACAACTCTCAAATATGTGCATCAAACAAGCATAACACAACAACTCATAATCATCACCAAGATCAATATGTGCTTCTAATAATATATCAATACAAGTATGCTACATCATCCATAAACCATGTGTCAACAATACCACTAACAAGTGCTTCCAACCATGTTCCAAGTATGTACCGATCATGTATCAACTACTCATCAACTATGACTCATCAAGATGTACCAACATCATCAACTAAACACCTCATGTATGTGCCAACTCATCAACTACTTGTCTCAACCATGTACCCAACATGTACCTCAACCAAAATCCCTCATCAATTTCATCATACAAATATGATTTTTAACTCTGTAATAGACCTGGTGTATATGATCACATACATGGAAACCTTCCTTAAATTTAACAACAAGAGACTAGCATTTTCTTCAAACTTTACTCTAGTCTCACATGACTAGTTTTGGATTAGTCAAAAACCCTAACTTGAAATAATCATAACTATGTACATGTAATGAATAAAGATATGAAAATAGTACATAGTGTTCTTCAATATGTTTTCTGCAATTCCTCCAGGTATCACTACTTGAAACCTCTCATAAAGTGAGTTATAGCAAAAATGGCATACCTTGTTGAATTTTGGCTTATTCTAGAGAGAGAACTTGTAGACCGTGCCCCGAACGAAATATTTGTTGTATGGATATGAAAGTTTTACAAAGAATAATAAAGACTGTACTATAACCAAAACATTTGGTCTTACTGAATTTGGATCTGTTATGAAGAATTTATGACATTTTTACCCGAAACACATGTTTTAGACTAGTTTCAGGACTAGCCACAAACCCTATTTTCCACGGAGTGTAACTCCAAAAATACAATGACCCAGAAGATAAAATTATTACCACAACTACTTGGATATGTTTTCTCAATGGGCTATCAATTTCACAGTTTGAATCATTCTAGAAAAAAATTTATTGCGAAAATGGTGAGATGACCTGTAAATAACATACCTTAGAAAGCATCATCAAAATAATTTATCCTCCCTTGAATTTCGGCCTTCTTTACTTCACCTTCTCTCTGAAATTCGGCTTAGATATCCTTTGGTTACCTCAGGAAACTGTAGATATTCAATATGATCAAGTGTGATATAAAATGAGAGAGCCTTGTCTCTTATTTATACTTTCATGTAGCTTCCTCAAGGGGTTACCTTTTAACCATCTTAACCCACTTTCCTTGTTTTAGGGTTAACCAACTTCTAACCACTTGTCCAATTAGTAATTTACCCATTAACTTTATTATTTAAATAATTTATTTTGTATCCAATGTGACTTATAGTACACTCATCACTTCAATTTACCTCAAGGGGTTACCTTCTAACCATCTTAAACCACTTTCCTTATTTTAGGGTTAACCCAATTCTAACCACTTGTCAACTTAGTGATTTCTCCATTAAATTTATTATTTAAATAGTTTCTTTTGTATTCAATTTTAATGATAGTACACTCATCACTTCACTTTATTATTTACCTTCTAAAATCTCTTAAATCACTTTGACTACTTGATCTTTTGGGGCTTATAGATGACTCATGAGGGTTCTCCAACTTCACATGGCCATAACTCTCTAACCGTTAGGAATTATGTGATGTTCCATATACCACTGGAAATGGAATGAAATGTACTATACATATAGAATATTATTACCTGCAAATATATCAAAACTCATACTATTATCCATCAAACAAACTTGGGTCCATTTCCCAAACCTGGGTTCTCCAAATTCTCATGGCCATAACTCTCTAACCATGAGGAGTTATGTGACGTTCCACATACCACTGGAAATGGAATGACATGTACTATATATATATATATATATATATATATAATAGTATTACCTTCAAATATACTAAAAATCATAACATTATACATGAAACAACCTTGGGTCCATTACCCAAACCTTTGTGCTACTGGAATTTGCTACCGGACTTTCTCCAAGGGTTGACATCAATCACTAAGGGTTAAAATAAATCTACAATATCACTCTCCAATGGTTGACATCAACAATCCATACCAACTGTCCATCGACCTAAGCCAACTGTCTAACAAATATTGTTAGAGGGAGAACCTTGAGGAGGAGTCTCACTTACTAGAGGAGAGGCACACTCTAGAGCATGGAGGGTGCAAGGGTAAGTGAGGGTACACACTTGTGTGGATTTTTTTCTAGAGGAGGGATGCACTAGAGCATAGTGCACACTAAGCCAAGGAGGGATGCACACATGTGTAAAGGGTGAAATACCAAGGGCTAAGGCAAATTCAAAGGTCAAGGTTCAAGTCAAAGGAAAAGGAAAATGCAAGAGGCAAGGAAGAGGGCTAAAGGATTAGCAAGAGAAGAAGGGAACACCAATGCAAAGGGTGCCTTTCAAAGGGCTAGCAGGCACATATTCAAGGGACTCCAAAGAATCCAAGTGTGTTTGATATTGTACTAGGTTCACTTTTATATGTTTTCCTTGTTGTAAATGTTTCTTTGAGATCTTATATATTCATCTATCTCTAAACTGGTTTTCCCCAGGGGGGTTATCTAGGGTCATGTTGACCAAAAATACTTGTGTCCAAATTTCATGCATTCTTAGAGTTTAGATTAGTAGTAGGAGCTTGTTAAGATCCTAGAGGATTTTTATATGTTTTGAGGTTTTCATGTACTAACATTTGGTTACTAAAACTACTTGCAATGACACCTTAAAATAACATATATCCATTAGTTTGAGGGAAAATTTCTTGGCAGATATGAACAAACCTATTTGAAAGAAACAACAAGGACACATTTGGTTGACTAAACTTAGAGCCCAATGTTGAGATCAAAGACAGGCCTTTTGGGCAACCCTCATAGTTCCTCAAAACTCTATAATATGATATCTCCTTACTGACTGCATGACCTCCTGCCATTGCTCAACAAACCACCCTACTGAAACTACTTGCAATGGCACCTTAAAAGAACATATATCCATCAGTTTGAGGGAATATTTTCTAGCAGATTTGAGCATACCTGTTTGATGTCCTAAAACAACAACAAGGATAGATTTGGTTGACTAAACTTAGAGCCCAATGTTGAGGTCAAAGACAGGCCTGTTGGGCAGCCCTCATAGTTCCTAAAAAATCTACAATCTGAGATCTCCTTGATGACTACATGGACTCTTGCCATTGCTTAGCAAACCACCCTACTAAAACTAACTCTTTATTTTCATGTACCCAAAGATCAGTCCTTTGATTTATGTCTATTATTTTAAAGATATGCTAAGATCTCTTGCAAATATATATGATCCACTACAAAAGATAGTGGATCTGTGCTTAGTCCTTCAAGCACCCACCTCAACACTCCTGATCTCATAGATCTTATCTTGTAACCATATATCTAAACTTGATCCCTATTGTGGTCACTCAGATATCATAGATCTGTCAATACTATGTGCACTTGGTTTCCTCCCAAAGAAACCTTTCTCTGATACCATGTTGAATTTTATTTCAACCCTAGGTATGCTATGATACCATGTTGAAATTCTTACTCCAACACCTAGGTAATTTTTTATCTAGTGATTTCCTTACCAAAATCAAATTAGCAGCTCACAAGACAATAATACACTACTGAAATATTCAACTCTATAACATGTAGTGGAAGCATAAACTAGGAAACCAAATCAAGCACACATGAACACCAGTACTTTGGGTAGATACCTCTGGAAAAACAACGGAGGGGAAACTATTGCTAAGAATGATTTTGTTATGCTAAAATTAGGGCTCCCATAATAGGGATAATGGCCCACTGAGATAAATACAACTGCATACTAACCTGGAAAGGTTTGACCTATTGTATGACCAATTTTTCACACTTGTAGAGAAATACTTGCCCTTTTATGACCCACAGACATTCTTGAATTTCCCTTATGTGATCCGCTGATATCCACGATTGTCTCCATTGTGACCCACGGATGTGTGTAGAAAACTTGTATGAAAATATTTGTACGATCCAACACACTCCTGTGGTTTCCTTCGACCGAACCCCACTTGTGTATGCCTCTGTTCTCTCTTCTCCTTGACCTATATTATCTCTAGATGAAAGTCCTTCACTTATCCAAGATCTTTAATCACAGTCCTTTGTGATCTAATACTCTAGGTGTCAACTCTCTCAACATAACCCATGTCAATTGTAATCCTTGGTCTCTTGAATCATCGTCCTTCATGATCCAAGCACTCAAGCAGAGGTCCTTCTCTACTCCCGCGTGTGACATTGGAGACTCCACACTAGCAAAGGCCCTCCTTTGTTATCTGTATGAATGTGTCTTCCTCCTTTTCCTATCCTTTCTTTATAATCATGAGTTATAATCCATTTCTAATCTCAAAATTGATCTACGATTGAGATTACTTCTCACACTAGCTTGAGATTTAGATTACATGTTGCATGCTAAGTACTTTTAGCATGTGTTAAATAACTCAATTAACTAATTATACAATTAATTAATAAAAACAATTTAATTTAATAATTCCTTTAATTAAAATAAATTCAAGAGTAGAATGATTTGGACGATTTCCATATGTCTGAACACATTGACCTGTGCGGAAATACCTTTCTGATGCTACCACTAACATCAACATGAGTCATCTCTTGAGACACACTTGCAGTTGCAAATTTGTGTTGCAGACTTTTGTTTTTTTTCTAGGTAGGTTATATTGGTGAGCACCATGGGGACTTGGTTGGTGGATAGTGGAGCCTCTTGCCATATGATAGAATCACAAGATTCACTCACCAGTTTGTCAGAGGAGAACTCATGATTGCAAGTGGAGCTTGGTGATAATACCAAGTATGCATTCAAGGGAGTTGGGACAACTTCGTTTCAGTTGAAGTCTAGGAATCCTCCTAGGATAAGTGACATGTTGTATGTATCAGGGCTACAAAAGAACCTACTTTCTATTTATGTCATAGAGGATAAATGGTATGCAATGGAATTCATAGATGAATATGTTCTTTCTTAGCCGAAACCATCGAGCCTTGACTCAACATAAGTCATTGGCGCTTGTGATGGTAGCCTTTATAGGTTGATTGGACAACCAACATAGGCCTTGGTACATGAAAGTGATAGTCTGTGCGAGCTTTGACACATGATATTGGAAAATTTTCATTATAGGGCTTTTCCAGTATTGAGGAATATGGTTATAGGTCTTCTAGAGTTTGGAGTAGAGCACCAAGGAGTATGTAGGGGTTGTGAACTTGGCAAGAATGCCAACGTTGCTTTTCCAAGAAGTGATAATAGGTCCAAGGATATCTTGGACCTAGTACATTCAAATGTATGTGGACCAATGTTAGTTCCATATTCGAGTGGTTACCAATACTATGTGACCTTCATTGATTATTATTCCAGGAGGACATGGATCTTCTTCATTAAGACCAAGGATGAAGTCTTCAATCGAATCAGGGAGTTCAGGGATCTGGTGGAGAATTAGATAGGGAATAAGATCAAGGTATTGAGGTTAAATAATGAGGTCGAGTATACCTCTAATGAGTTCATGAATTTCTACAAGATGCAGAGATTAAGAGTGATTTCACAATGCCTTTCAATGCATAATGGAATGGGGTTGTAGAGAGGAAGAATCAAACCATAGTTGAGGCTTCTAAGGAAATTTTGCGTGACCATGATCTACCCATGATGCTTTGGGAAAAGGCATGTAACACGACATTCTATGTTTAGAACAAGAGTCCTCATAGCATATTAGAGGAAAATACTTCCGAGGAGGAATTCATAAGAGTGAAACTAGAGATATGGCATTTGAGGATCTTTGGTAGTCCAATTTACATCTATGTTCCTAAAGAGAAGAGGATGAAGTTAGAACCTTATAGGAGGAAGGGCATGTTTGTGGAATGCAACAAGACTTTGAAATCCTACCATATCTACATTCTAGGATAGAATCACATTGAGATTAGTCGGGATGTCAGGTTTGAGGAGGATTTGGCTTTCAAGAGGTCCCGAGAAACCACAGCAAGAGGCTACAAAAGTTGAGGAGAGAATTTAGTGGATCTAGTAGATCCTCCTAGTGATGGGGAAATGAGGCCTATATGGATTCGAGATAATTTGAGAGATGCGAAGGGGCATATGGCTCCTAGGGGAACCTTCAAGGAGAGCAGGCCTCCACAGAGATTTTCCATCTATGTTGCACTTATGAGTAACATCATTGATTCTAATCCTTTCAGTTTTGAGGAGGCAACAAGCCAACAGGTGTGGAAGGATGCCATGATGGAGGAGTATCAGTCCATCATGAAGAATGATGTGTGGGACATAGATTTGAGACCAAAAGGGAAGTTTGTGGTCACTTCCAAGTGGATCTATAGATGGTAGCATCAAGAAGTGTAAGTCAATATTTGTGGCAAGAGGGTTCTCCCAGAAAGAGGGAGTGAACTACGAGGACAATTTTTCTCCATTTTCCAGGTATACTTCTAGCAAGGATTTTATTTCTCTTTCTTCTATCATGGGGTGGAAGATACATCAGATGGATGTGAAGACAACATTCCTTTATGGTTTGATTGAGGAGGAGGTGTACATAGAACAACCTAAGGGTTTTGAAGTGCATGGGAGAGAGTCTTATGTTTTCATATTGAAGAAGCCTTGTATGGACTCAAGCATGCACCTAGGGCATGGTACTCAAGGATTGATGGGTATTTACAGGGCATGGGATTCACCAAAAGTGAAGTGGATCCAAACTTCTATATCTTACAGGTTGATAAGGATCCTCTTATATTAGTGTTGTATGTTGATGACCTGTTCCTCATAGGAGTTGAGGATCTCATTTCCAGGTGCAAGAAGGATTTCGCCTTAGAGTTCAAAATGAAATACATTGGTTTGATTCATTACTTCCTTGGATTAGAGGTGTGGTAAAAACCGAGTGATATCTTCCTCAAACAGGGGAAGTATATAGTTGAGATACTGAGGAGGTTTGGGATGATGGACTGTAAGTCCATGACTACACCTATGACCACAAATATGAAGAAGTTGGGAGCTTTAGATTCAGATTTGGTGGATCCCATGATGTACAAACAACAAATCAGTCTGTTGATGTATCTGGTCAATACTAGGCTAGATATTTATTTTTTCTTAACACCTTGAGTTATTTTATGGTTGAGCTGAGACAGGTGCATTGGGTAGCAGCAAAGCATGTGCTCAGGATGTGGTGAATTTGTAATCTATGGAGAGGGCTAATTTTTCTCTCAAAAATTTATGAATTTGATAAAATTACAGAAAAGAAAAAGTGTGGATCATGTGTATGGATGATTTATATTTGATCTTGATGTTTCCGCTATTGTAATTTTTTGTCATAATTTTAGTGTAAAATTTTTCAATTACAATAGCTAGGGTTTACTATTTGGTTCACTTGGAAGTAATTTTCAGATCTGGAATTAGTTGCATGAAAAATTGACACTAAGTGGGTTATTTGAGGCATGGAAGGTAACGAAGCCTTGAAGGTTCTACTAATATACTCCATTTTTTTGGAATCCCTTCTCGGAAAGGGATTAACATTCAAACCCTTGTTATCACATCAATGTTGGATAAAATCAAAGGATCTTTTGTGGCCTAGACCATTTGGAGGTAATAGTCCCCAAAATCATGGGTTAGAGATTTTGTGGCCTAGAGAATTTGGATGGAACAATGCCAAAGATAATGGCTTTGTTTTAATGAAATCTCCATTTGGTGGACTATAATTTTGGCTCAAGAACGAAAAGATCTACTCAAGAATCCCTAGTTTTTGACCCTTATATTTTTTAGGAAAACTATTAACTTGACCAAGGATTTATTTGATAACCACACAAGGTCATATTGAAAGATTAGGAAGAAATCAATATGGAAGGAATAGTTCCTAAGATCAAAACTCTATTTTAATGAACAAACTATTTGGTGTACTCCAATTATGGCTCAAGAAGGGAAAACTATGGTGAAGATTATGCGGTTTTTGGCCCTTCGATTTTTCAGGAAAGAATTGACTCGATGAGGGATATGTTTGATAACCAAACAAAGTCATGGTTTTCATGGAATTATATGAAAGGTCATTTTGGGTTGTCCAACCATGACAAATTGTTCCTAATATGGTAAAAGGTCTATTTCCATATTCTTCCTTATGTTGGGTCATTAAGCCCTCAAAGTTGATGGCAGTGTTGGAATTGGAATAGATCTAAGGCCTTTATCAAATATAAGCTTGTTGATGGATACAAGTGGTTATGTCCAAGGCCCATCATTAATGGTCAGTGAAACAAGATCTAGAGATTAAATTAAAAATAAAAGACATGTTTTTTAAAGGTTTTAACCCCATGGAAGCCAATACTAGAGACTAATTTTTTTTTTGTTGATTTTGGGAGGATAGATTTTTCCTTGGACGTGGTGAATTTGTAAGCTATGGAGAGGGATAATTTTTCTCTAAAAAATTTATGAATTTGATAAAATTACAGAACAGAAAAATTGTGTCTCATGTGTATGGATGATTTATCTTTTATCTTGATGTTTCCGTCGTTGTAATTTTTTTTTCATAATTTCAGTGTAAAACTGTTCAATGACAATAGATAGGGTTTACTGTTTGGTTCACTTGGAAGACATTTTCATATCTGAAATTAGTTGCATGAAAAATTGACACTAAGTGGGTTATTTGAGGCATGGAAGATAAGGACGCCTTGAAGGTTCTACTAATATACTCCATTTTGTTGGGATCCCCTCTTGTCAAGGGCTTAGCCTTCAAACCCTTGTTATCACATCAATGTTGGAGAAAATCAAAGTCTCTTTTCAAAGTCTCTTTTGTGGCCTAGACCATTTGGAGGTAATAGTCCCTAAAATCATGGCTTGGCACTTTTGTGGCCTAGAGAATTTGGATGGAATGATGCCTAAGATAATGGCTTTGTTTTAATGAACTCTCCATTTGGTGGACTATAATTTTGGCTTAAGAAGGGAAATCTCTACTCGAGAATCTCTAGTTTTCGACCCTTAGATTTTTTAGGAAAACAATTAACTTGACCAAGGATTTGTTTGATAAACACACAAGGTCATCTTGAAATCTTAGGAAGCAATCAATACAGAAGGAATAATGACTAAGATCAAAACTCTATTTTAATGAAAACTCTATTTGGTGGACTCATATTCTAGCTCAAGAAGGGAAAACTATGGTGAAGATTATGTGGTTTTTGGCCCTTAGATTTTTCAGGAAAGAGTTGACTCGATGAGGGATATGTTCGATAACCCAACAAAGTCATGGTTTTCATGGCCTTATCTGAAGGTTCTATTTGGGTTGTCAAATTGTTGATGTCTAAAGATGTCTTAAAAACAACCTTAGTTTAACATTAATTTATCAACCTAGAGATTCGTATTTTATCTCAAGAATATCAACAAAGTCTATGCAGGTAGCCTAAAATCATGTAGCTAAACCAAATCTGAGTTTATCAAAAATCGAGTTCCTCAAACGTTCACCAAAGATTATAAGAACTAAATGGAATTGAAATATGATTACTAGGATGCTGTGAAATGGAAAGGAACTAATTAATCTATTGAATTCACTTAACTAGAAAGCAATAATTAAATCTAACTAAGGACTTGCAAAATTAACTATCAATTATGAATTTTAATTACTGGAAAGGAAATGAAAAATTACTCTATCTGCGAAAAGAAACAACAATTATAATCTAATAGAAAGGGAAAACTAATGTAACTTTGCCGAAAGGAACAAATATTGTAACTTTAACCGAAAGGAACGACTATTGTAACTTGAAAGGAATAACAATCGTAAATCTAAGGAAAAGGAACAACGCGGATGAAAATGTGAGGAACTGTCAAGCAAATAACTTCAGAAATGGAAATCATAACAACAATCATTAATAAATAATTGAAATGTCTATCTTCTATATGCAAACAATCATAAAATCATTAACACACTTATGCATTTATCACTGGTTGTTTGTAAAAGAGATTTGAATCACAAAATGGAAATCAAGCTTCAAACTGATACAGTTACAGAACGAGACAGTAGATCCTTCAAATTGGTCCCTCGGTCTTCACAAGTACTGCTACGAGAAACTCAGAGCACAAAAATGATAAAAACACTCAAAACTTTCATTGATTCCATGGCTGGTAAAACATTTACAAAAACTGTTGTGCAAAACAATTCTGAATCTAATTACTTGAATGCATTTTTTCTTATGTTTTTCTGGATCTATTATCCTCTTATATATTACAATAGTTGGGTAAATCAACCTATCCCGAGGATCGAAAGATCCTCAGGATTGCTTTACTATTATAAAATTACAATATAGCAAATGTATTATCCTCAAACTGCTTTGCGCCTAAAAAGTCTTCAACCTTCAATAGCTTGCACATAGCTAAAATCTCTTTGGTTATCTTTGGCAGTTATTTATCCAATTCTGTAACAAAATCGAACCATTCCATTCGTAAATTAGAATCTATTTAATAAAACTTTAATAACAACCCTAAGAGACATATTAATCATATTGTTTCCTATCTATCCCTAACTATCTAAAGAATCAATCAAAATCATATCATAAACTGTGGGAAAAAGGAAGATATTTATACCTTTTTTGTAACCCAACATACCCCTAGCTTACCTTCTTACATGTCCTCATGTAATCTAGAGTCTTTCATGTAAACCAATTATACTGTAGGGAGGAAAAGTTGGTTCACCCGGTCTCCCGAAACCATGGCTTCTTTTGATTTCGTCAAAAGCAGCTTCCTGTCTCTTTTTATTAATTTGAAAATCCCTCTGGTAAAATTCTGGAGGAAACCGAAGGAGAGGGGGGTTATACCTACATCCCATCCAAGCAGGTCCTTCCTCCTGGAGTAGTCTATCATATATTTCTACTTTGAAGGTTGCTGCAAATAAATTTCTATATCCAAAGGGCTCTCTACTTTTAACTTCGTCGGTGGATTCATCCCATCTTAGCTTGGAAGCAACAAGGGCTTCTTCCTTGAATTCTTTAAAATATGTAATACCTGAACAGATGACATGTAAATGGATAGGAGCCAATGAGTTCACAATTCCTGGTCTTTTCATGAAGGTCTGGTGTCGCATGATGGCTGGGAAGGATTTTGGAGGCTCTCCTCTAATCCAAAGATTTAAACCATTTTCTCTATTTATGAACATTTTGTGAGCCTTACCCCATCTGACCTGGTTCCTAGTAAAGGATAGAAATGCCTGGAATTGTATATCCCCTATGAAGAGGCCAGGGTTGTCTCCTCTAACTTCATCCAAAATGAGATTATGGAAATATAATTCACACAGAAGGTATTGTACCTTCTCTTCCCGATCTCTGAAACATGAAATAATCTCTGGAACAATGGCAAATAAAATGGGTTTACCTGCTCTGATGGCCTTTACTGTCAACAATAGATATTGTTCCAGCAAGAATAAAACATAATTAGTGGCAGGGGCTCTACAATTGATGGAATCAAAATAGACATCACATATGTGTTTGATTTTCTCCAAAGCTTCTTCGAATTGGGTTTGCATCTTTTTGGTCTTCTCTTGGGCTCTGGTAAGCGTAGCATAAGTTTCACCCTCTATTGTTGTCATATCTTTCAATTCTTTAACAACCCTTTGATATTCATTCCTCGTTACCATTTCATGTTGGTGTTGGACCAATGCTTGTTGCGCTTGTGTAAGTTCTATTTTTAGTCTATCGATGATGACACTCTGTGCCTGAGATTGAGATGCTTGGTATTCTTCCATAGCACTCATCTCTTCCATGGACCGAATCAATGCTTGATGGGCTTGTTCCAATTATTCTTTTAGCTACCCTGTGCCCGAGACTGGGATGTTTGATATTCATTCATTTCTGCTCGGGAGCAAATTAATGTTTGATGAGTCTGTGCAAGCTCTGCCTCTAGTCTATTCATGATAGTACTATGTTCCTAAAATTGCCCTGTTATCGTCAGTAATTCTCCTATGTTTTGAGTCAGGGTTTGTTGTGACTGTAGTAGTTCTTCCTCTAGTCTCCTAATAGTAGCATTTTTCTCAAAAAGTTGAGTTGTTTCCTCTAACACCAGAGTATCTGTCTGTATCTCAGTATCAACCATCTCTTGTGTTTCTACAGGAATTACATCTTCATCCTGGGATGCTACTTCCTCTACTATTAATTCCTCGGGGTCAGTCTGTACTCCTATAGAAGTTGTACTAGCTTCTTTCTTAGGAAGAGGGTTTCTTCCTTGCATTCTGCCCTTTTTGTTTTTCTTTCTCCTGTGGAGCTTGTCTTCTAGTTCCAACTGTTTCCTCAATTCCTTGATAATCTCCTTGAGCTTCCCCACTTTCTGCTTTAATCTTACAACCCTCTTAGCCTTCTTCTTCAACAATTTGTTTTCTTTCTTTAATTTCCTAATTTGTTTCTGACTTTTGGTTGATTTCTGTCTATGGGGAATCTTGAGATATTTTTCATTTCGGCCATCAGAGGGTTGTCCCTCTGTTTCTTCCAAGTGTTATGTTTGTTCAAGGGTGTTTCTTTCTTCAAAAATAAATTCCTCCTGTGTTGTGTCATCTGGAAAGGACATTTTAGTGTCAGGAAAGTCTTCAACAAATTTTGAAGAGGAGCTTGGTTCTGGTTCTTTTTCCAGATTATGTTCATCTCTATTAGTTGAGGTTCCTAAGTTCCCCAAAACATGAGCCATTTCTATCTCATAACTCTTAAAAAAGTGTTTTGTCAGGTGCTTTGATGCAAGTTGGGTGTTTCCCTGATTATCCTTTTGTGTTGTCTTCCCTGTTTGGTCAATATATTGAACATTTTCCTATGAAGGTTGTTCCATGACATTCTGAAGTTATTCAAGGTGCTCTGTTGCATCCTGAACTGCTTTAGTGGTTTCCTGGATTTGTTTTCTTCTCTTCCTTGTCCTAGGGGGGGATCTAAGAGAAACCATTGTTCTCTTATTTCTTTTTTTTACTACCTGTGTCTGTGAGGTATGGGCCTCAGTAATTTGAGGAGGGTCTGCTTCAACTTTAGTTTGGGGCAATGGAGTTTCTCTTTGGGTGGTAGTTGCCTGCTCCAATTGTGGAGGTCTACTAGCCTCAATGATTTGAGCAGGTTCTGCTTCAATTTCAGTATGAGGTGGTGAAATATTTCCCTTAATAGTTTGGGCAGGTTCTGGTTCAACTTCAATCTGAGGTGGGGAAATATTTCCCTCAATAGTTTGGGCAGGTTCTGGTTCAACTTCAATCTGAGGTGGTGAAATATTGCCCTCAATGGTTCAGGCAGGTTTTGGTTCAACTTCAATCTGAGGTGGTGAAATATTTCCCTCAATGGTTTGGGCAAGTTCTAGTTCAAATTCAGTCCAAGGTGGTGAAATTTCCCTTTGGGTGGTGGTCGCCTGCTCCAATTGTGGAGGTCTATTGCCCTCAATCAAAGTTTCCCAAGTCAACTGAGTTTGACTCAGTGCTTTATCCACTATCAATTTAACTAGTTTGCGGTGGCTAATAACAGTAACATGATCTTTGGACTTTTTTGTTCTTAAAGTGACTTCATGTAATACAATATCTAGGAAGAAAGGAAGGTTAAGTACTAACCGTTGCTTCAAGGCTGCCACCAATTTAAGATGGCATGGTCGAATTACATTGTACCGTCCATCGTAGGTGATGTAGCGCTGAACTATCCCTGCCAATTCCTTCCACGGTTCACTGAGGGTACTGGGATTAAGTCCCTTGCCTTTTTTGTCTAGTTCTTCCCCCGGTTCTGTGAAAGATTCCATGACTTCCCTCAGCTTCATGTATTTCCTTGTCCATTGATTGCTTGTGTTAGAGAGGCCTGTGACCTCTGTTATGATTTCCGAGGTAACTGGTATTCGTATACCCTGCACCGTAGAGATTTCTCCTTGCAGGTTTTGAAAGAATTCTAGTGTGGCATTTGTGTCATCTTTTTGCAGGAAGTTGAAGTATTCGGTCCACCCTAGGCGATGTAGGATTTATCTTTCTTGTTCTGTAAATTGAAGTAATGTTGGCTCTCTACACACACTTCTTCCACCCATATTTCTATGAGAAAGAAAGAACGACTATTGTTCCTATTTACGAATTTGGTTAGACCAACTTTGGAGAAGCAGATACCAGAAATGGAAAATATCAGTGACAAAAAATGTATAAAGAGATGGGTTTTGTATTTATTGCAATCATTACAGCTAGTCAGGAAGTGTGTTGAGCATCCCCCTCATTAATGTAGAGGTCATCCTCGACCGTTAGTGTAGGTGGAAGCAATGAGTGTGGTTATTTTGGGTGAGAGGTAATGCTTGCATTGCCGCCATCAATAGAGATAATCAAATATAATTTTCAAAAAGACACATGCCACCAAAAATCATTTAAACGATATTCATTTGATGTGTGGAGTTTATAATGTTATTACACCTATGTGAAAAAAATAATTTATGGAGAAATCAATCAAAAATAAGTTAAATCTGTTCATTTTTTTTTAATAATCCACATAACATAATATTATTACTTTTCCTGGTGATTGAGTATAACTGATATGATAGCCTCATTTTTTATTTATTTATTTTGAGAGTAAAGGATATCTAGAGACACACAAAAACTTGGTATTTTGAGATAATCGTCCATACCATAGGTAGAGCCACTGCGGTTGGCAGGGTTTCCTTTTAACCCTTAGATGAGTTTGTATCCTTAATACACATGTGAATCATCTTTTTCAAAAAGACCATTATCCTAGTTTGGTAGCCATATGATGATAATGCCACTCACTAGATTATAACTTAAGTGAACAAGCCAGCTCATGATGAGACCTCTTGTCCTTTGACAAAAGAATATGTCAAAGGCCATTGCCCTAGTGTGGTAGCCATAGTGGGAATGTCACTTAGGTTAGTATCCTATGATCGTGGTAGGTTGGATTGTGATGAGACCCCCCCATTCTTTATGAAAAAGGTTTTTGTTGTGTATTTTTATTTATTTGTATTTTCTCTTAATATTTGAATTGCCTTTTCCGAAAGGACCATTATCCTGGTTTGGTGACCAGATGATGATAATGCCACTCACTAGATTATAACTTAAGTGAATAAGCCAGTTCGTGATGAGACCTCTTGTCCTTTGGCAAAAGAAAATGTCAAAGGCCATTACCCTAGTGTGGTAGCCATAATGGGAATGTCACTTAGGTTAGTATCCTATGATCGTGGTAGGTTGGCTTGTGATGAGACCCCCTGTTCTTTATGGGAAAATTTTATTGTATATATATATATATGTATGTATATTTATTATTATTATTATTTTTAATTTTATTTTTTTAAGGGAGGCTCATCTACTCCTTAAGAGTAAGGGATGGTATAAGGAAGTGTAAATATACCAAGTAAAAGTGTGTTGAAGATTCCTTATAATATAGAAGAAAAATATCATTCAGTTATATTTGTATATGTAAGGGAAAGAAACAACTTATGGTGGTGATTGATTATGAATAAGGTTTAAGATATTTCAGAGGGATTATTCCACAATTTTTTTTTTTTGTTAAGGTGTGAGGGACCATCCACAAAATAAATGACAGATCGTTGTAATGACGATTAGAAACAGTGCTGGTGAAAATTAATTGATGAAAGCCACACTTCTGAAGGAATGGCTAGTGTTTGGTGACTACAATCGCGCAAAAAGGAACAATAGTTGTTCTGTTCATAAAAGAAATAGCAGGTGCCAAAAAGGGAACAAAATTTGTTCCGTTCAAAAAAAGGAAACGACGGGCGTGTGAAAAAGGGAACAACATTTGTTCCATTCAAAAAGGAAACAACGGGCGTGCGAAAAAGGGAACAACAGTTGTTCCATTCAAAAAGGTAACAACGGACGCGTGAAAAAAGGGAACAACAGTTGTTCCATTAAAAAAGGAATAGTAGGCGTGTGAGAAAGGAACAACAGTTGTTCCATTAAAAAAGGAACAACATGCACGCGAGAAAGGAACAACAGTTGTTCCATTCAAAAAGGAACAACAGGTGCACGAGAAAGGAACAACAGTTGTTCCATTCAAAAAGGAATAACAGGCGCGTGAGAAAGGGAACAACATTTGTTCCATTCAAAAAGGAATAGTAGGCGCGCAAGAAAGGAACAACAATTGTTCCATTCATAAGGGAACATTAGGTGCACGAGAAAGGAACAACATCGTCATGAACATGTAACAGACAGAGTCTGTATGATGAAAGAAAATGAGAGTATGGAACAAAAAAAGGTGCTAATTGTAATTATCTGTCCTGATTCTTGTTTCCTAGATGACTTTTTATAAAGAAAACGAAAAAAACTATGTACATAATGTACAATATAAACAAAATGCATCATTTATGGAGTTGGGGTGGCTGGGTTACCTTCCCATCCAGCCAAAATCTTCACTGTAGGGTCTTTACTTACTTCTTGATAGAAAGAATCTTTTGAAGGTGGATGGTTGTAAAGTCGCAGCCGGTGTCCATTGACCAGAAAGGGTGATCCAGACCCATCAATGGTGCTCAAAGTAATCGTGCCATTATCATGGACTTCATTAATTTCATACGGCCCTAGCCATCGTGTCTGTAATTTCCCAGGAAAGTTCTGAAATCTAGAATCATAGAGGATTTCCCAATCGCCTTTCTTGAATGATTTCTTCTTGATATGCTTATTGTGCCAAGTTGGTCTCTGTTGCTAGATAACAACTGTGCACTCCACAA